>OX637868.1:4144790-4147290 GCA_951802705.1 Netelia virgata
TATATATATATATATATATATATATATATATATACACATCTATACATCTATATGTATCACTAACGCGCGTGAAGACCGACGGTGACACGCGTCGAGCCGCCTGCTGAAGCGAATCAACGTTGTGCATGTGTGCATATATATATATGACCACGTTACGATAATGTGTTCAGGATGATAGTCGTGCTTTTGCGGAATGCGCGAAGGAAATAACGGATACAGATACGATGTAACGGAGTGAAGGGCTGGAGGGGCGAGGGGGTGGGGGGGCGTATAATGGGAGCGTTGATGAGAACGAGCGATAGCTTTATGAGTTACGAGCGATTTTCTCACACCCGAAAAGAAAAAAAGAAAAAAGAAAGCAAATATATATCTCGATAAAATAAATTTTCTTGTTTTGTTTTATCGATAATCAATGAATATTGGAATTTTTATCGAAAATGTTAAATATTGTCGTTGCGAGGATCTTTTAAATTATGTATTTTTCTCGTTGTTTTTTTTTTTTTTTTTTCAGCGATAATTATTCAAATCGTTCGCGAGGATTTTTCACTCGAAAGTTTTGTCCGTCACGTCTGGGATAATTTATAACGCGAAATGACGAAAGAGTAATAACGTAATAAAATTTGTAAAACGACTAACAGCGAGAGAGAAATAGAGAGAGAGAGAGGGGGGGGGGGCGTCAGAAGGATTGCGTCGAGAACGAAAATACAGCGCGCAACGTGAAATCGTAAAAGATACGAAGGTCGCTCGTGTGTCTCGTCGTAAAGAAACGGAAAATGCCAAGAAATGTCATGGCGATGGATAAGAAAATGCCAAGAGGAAATATATACTGTTCCCTCTCTCTCTCTCTCTCTCTCTCTCTCTCTCTCTCTCTCTATATATATATATATATATATATATATATATATATGTAAGTAACCAGAAGCTGTGAGAGACCGAATAGAAGAATTTTCACGATGTGTCGTAATGGTCTGTCGAATGGGGATTTACGGGTTTATTCCCACCCCCTTTCCCCTCTCTTCCACTTTGTTCACTTCAATCTCTTCAATGCGTTTCTCTGGCAAAGTTCTCTTTTTACGTTGTAAACGCATCCCCCGACAATATCCTCGAAAGTTTCAACGCACTGGTTAGTCGACGGACAGGCCAAGATAAAGCTGAGAGATAAAAAGACCGAGAGAGGGAGAGAGGGAGGGTCGATGGGCAGCATCGAAAGAACGGGTACGAAGTAAAATATCGAAGGTTCTCGAAGATTGGATGAGGGTGTGTAGTAAGGCCGAGGGAAAGGGGTGAAATAAAATAGAGCGAGGTGAATGTAAAAAAACAGTGCCAGTAGAAAGAGAGTGTATTGGTCAGACGCAGTGGAGTAGCGTTACAAGCGGTCGGACAAGTGGTGAAAGAAAGTAACTGGTCGGACCGCGCGAAAAGTCTCGCACGTAAAAGTACATCCACGACAAATTGTCGTCGTACACTCGAGCTTCGATAGAATTTACTTTCGATCGATTACAATTTTATTCGAGTTTCGACAAATTTTTTTTTTCTTGTTTTTTTAAAAATTTTTTTTCTCGACGATCGTCGAATTTAATTAATCGTTCGGGGATATATGGAAAATTCGCTTTAGCGAAGAAGCCCTTTTTCATTATAGGCTATAATCCAACACTTAATGAGCGAGATATTGTGCAAAGATGCGGAAGAGAAGGGAAGTTTTGTCGGGCGAGAGGGTGATGGAGAAGGGTCGGGGACGGGCGGGGGAGGAGGAATACTCGAGGCTCATCCACGACGAGAGCGAGCGTCGAGCCATCGGGGGGTGATAGTTTCAAGTTTTCCTTACCTTCTTCAACCGCCACGACCGAGCAGACATAAGCGCTCTCGCGAACTTCATCAAGTTACAGTTTATAATTAGATTTCTATCTTGTCGATATATACGACTTGTATTATATGACTATATAGGTATATGTATATATTTAGGTAGATATAGTCTTTATAGTAAAATCGACTTTGAACAGAGATCGACGACTTTCTCCCCGCCTCTCTCTTTCTCTCTCTCTTTCTTTCGGTCTCTCTCTCTCTCTCTCTCTCTCTCTTGCAAACTTGAGAACTCGGTCTCGTTTCTCGCGCGTATATTTCTCATCGTTGCTCTTTCCTCTCGTCCCTTATTCTCCTTTCGTACGATATTTCACTCTCTTATTCGGCGACGTATCGAAGAAAAGCTCGTGAAAGCTCGCGAGACTATTTTTTTTTCCATAACGTAACGCCCCGCCACTTTTCTCATTCCGTTTTCTTGGCGAGCGGGGAAGCCGGTCGCGATTTATTCCTGTGAAATCCTCGATAGTGAAATCGATCGTTCGACTGAGAGAGAGAGAGGAAAAGAATCGGATGAAATTGGTTCGATGCCAAAGAGTCGAAGAGTCGAAGAAAGAAAGAATTTACCGTAGGGAATAACGAGATCGTAACTTTCGATACAATTTTTGATTTTTTCTGGTCCTCGTCCCTTTCGCCCTCGGCG
>OX637868.1:4152290-4399910 GCA_951802705.1 Netelia virgata
AAACGTACGAGATATATTAGTAAACTCCACAGTTCTTTTTTCTCTCGGTGGTTTTGACGTCGCACGGAAAATCAATTTGGCGGAAAATTCTCGGTAGGCTCGTAACAATGACAACAATATTTCTAAATATATATGTATTTATGTTTATCAAACACACACACACACACATATTATACACATCGTAACGTACCTAATGGTCGACGTTTAAACGCTTTTCTCTTTAAACTTTGTCGTACGAAACTTGGCGCATGCGCCAGAGTACAGTTCTACAGAACGAACGAAAAACACTTCGTAAATACACTCGACGTGTTGGTTTCGCGCGTTGTTGCAAAACTCGAGTATAACGTAGCACACGTGCGCTTTACATTATGCACGTGTATAAAACTCGATCCGTTCAAGTTATCGCACGTTGCGTACGAGTTATAGGTATGTATCGTGTTAACATTACCATCATTCATTTATATATATATATATATACAATATATCTATATCTATATATATATATATATACAGATAGATAGATAGATATAGATAGATATATATGTATAGATAGATAGGAAGTCGATGTAGCGCGGTCAACGAGAGAGAGCGAGAGAGTCGTCGAGAGTTGGAATCGATGGAAACTAGGCTAACCCAATTAGTCGAAACAAAGGCTTTCGGCGGCTAGAGACGATTATATCGAAGGGCGGAACGTCGCGTCGCCCCATCCCTCCACCTAACCGTCTAACTCGCTCTCTCCGTACGACGTAAACCTAACCGATGCATAAAGCCTATCTAGACTATGCTGTCTCTGTCTCACCATGGAGTTCCACTTCCGATTATCGCGCTATATTATGCCGCTTGGCAGAATTTACGGCGCTTAAGGGCGTCTATCGGTCGGAAAATCGAAAAGACAGATTGTTCGATTTTTCGAAATTTGTGTCGGTAGTTGGGATAATCGTATTTTTGTTTTTATCTTTCGAAAAATCGAAATTACGAAAGAATTAATTGATTTGATATTTTGTAAAAAAGCTGACAGTTAAAAAGTATTATTTGCGATTTTGAGCGTAGAATAATTTTCGTTACAATGTTATGGAGCGATTTTCTTTTGGTTTCTCGCGTTGGCACGAAAGGCTTGTCTCGCTGTAAATATCAATCGATCAAAAGACACGGTAAATTAGAAACTCGCGCGGGGCTTCTCGCTCGTCATTTTCCGGACTTCGCGGAGCTTCAACGTCGAGGAAGCCAAGCGATCGAGAACGATGTGGGCTCCCTCGCGTACACGATGATTCGCGGGAAAAGGGTGAATTTCACGTGGAGCTATCGTTCAATCTTTCTATTTTATTTACAAAAAGCTAATTTATAAATTTGGTAATTTGTCAGATTTGTTTGAAATATGAAAAATCGATTTTTTCTGTTTTTTTTTGCACGATTTAACGTCTGAACAATCTATTTGTATGATAAATAACGAATAAATCGACGATGAGAATCATTTACCATCGATAAATTGCAAAATTTATTGGAAAAGATGTGAAAAATCGATATTTTTTGTTTTTTTCTTACACGTTTTAATATCTCAAAACGGATTTCAATGATAAATAACGAATAAATCGACGATGAGAATCGTTTACCATCGATAAATTGCAAAATTTATTGGAAAAATATGAAAAATCGATATTTTTTGTTTAGCTTTCTTTTTTCTTTTGCACGATTTAATGTCTCAAAATATATTTGAAAGATAAATAACGAATAAATCAATGGCGAATCGTTGTTTTCGATACGCCTGTAGAGAATAATGTGTGTTTTTTCGCGGTCGAGACTGTCGCGACCAGAAAATTCAACTTCATTGATACGCGGCGAATATATTAATAAACCTGGCACGGAGTTTGACCGCGAGGACACGCGCGCGCCCGTCTATGCGGTATCTCGTGCTTTTTTTAATATAACATATATATATTCGAGATTCTCCGTGGACGATACACGCGACCGTGCGACGAAAAATTCAACCTCGTCTCTTTATTGCGAGCGACGTATAGCTCGAGAATTCGACCTTGCGAGATCGAGCTCGAGAGAGAATCCTTTATCGCGTGTATCGTATTATTCACGCGAATACGCGGACAATCGTCTCGACGATTTTATTCCTCGTGAATCGTTTCGTGAAACGTCGAAAAAAAAAATAAAAAAAAAGTTTAATAAAACAAAATTGTGTGATAAAATCGTTTTTAACCAACCAAAAAAAAAAAAAATAATAAAAACGAGGAAGTACCCAGATCGTTATTTTTCCTGTTTTTTACGATTCTCGCGAAGATCGTGCAAAAAGCTTCATTGAAGATTATCCTACGCTCTCCCGGGGTAGCGAGGGGTGGAGTTGTTTTGTTCCTCGAATCACATTTTTTTGTCCCGATTATTGAATGGATGAAAAAGAAAAGAAAAACTGTAAGCCGCGACTCCCACGTACAAAAATCTTTATTTATGTAGAGAATTTGTATAAAACAAACAAAACAAAAAACAAAAAACAAAAACGATAAACACCTGTGAAAAAAATGTCTCGTTATAAACTCACGAACGAACGGAGGAGCGAACGTGATAAATCGCGATAAATGCGCGGTGGTGTCGGTTTAATAGTAAAAATTCAACCGAACGTAAAGAGAAAAACATCAAAAATAAAACAAAAAACCGAAACGCTCGTCCAACGAAATACTTTATTTTTCGTCTCTGTCTCTTCTTTTTTTTAATTTTATTTTTTGTATTTTTCGTTTCTTTTGTTTCGACGATTCACGCGCACGACAACAGCCACGAGTATTTATTACCAATTGTTCCGGTTGTGCCGAGAGGCCGGCGTTTTCGACGAATATTTCGATCAAATAATTACGAATGAAAAATCACGAAACAAGTTTATACGCGAGTTGTTTTTGATGGAAAAAAAAAATTACAAAAAAAAAAAACAATATTCGCGCCGAGAAAAGATGATTTAATATAGAAAAATACGATTTTTTTTCACGAAAATTCGATAATTGACAATAATTATTGTACATACATCGAAACGTTAATTATTTAAATATTATTTTGAGAAAATATCATCGATCGAACGATTTATCATTCCCGAAGAAAAACAAAATAAAAAACAAAATAAATACAAATATTCCAGTTCAATGGCCGTAAACGAGCGCACTTGTTGCGATTTATATTTGTATACATAACGTAATTTCTTTTTCTCTCGACTCCCCCGAAGTCAGCACGTCGTGTGCCAGAGGCCGTTTTCTCGTTTCTCATCGCTGACACACAGTGAATTCTCAACTTTGAGCTTTTTTTCTCTTTCTTTCTCTCCCTTTCTTCTTCTCGCTAGTTCCCAGGGATGAAATATCCATCCTCTGCCGTATGTACGTACGTCGAAAGAGGAAGAGAGATAGATAGATAGATAGAGAGAGAGAGAGAGAACAAATGGGGAAAACGACTTCACGTTTCTCTCCACCATTTCCGGAAACGGTCCGTCTCGTATCAGCGACGATGCGGGCCTCTATCGGCGCGGCCGCTCAGGTTTCTCCCTCCCCCCAATCCCCGTATGGCGCAAGCACTAGGAAGTACCAATCAATGGAAACTGGATTTTCGACGTTGAACTCTGGCGCGCTTGCCTCATGGCCTCTCCTGCTATTTCTCTTTCTCTATCGCACTCTTTCTCTCTTTCTCTCTCGCTCTCTCTTTCGCTCTGTTACAGTTTCGCGTGTTCATTCCTTTTTCTCTGTCTTTTTATCTCTTTTTCCCTCCTCTCCTCGAGTTTACGAGCTTGACCCGCGCCTATATATACAACTATATATACTGATCAATCTAGACGTCCTTTACACCGTGGTTAAAGTTAAAATTGCGTAACTGACAAACAAAAAATCTCATTTTGAATTATAAATGTTCGTGCCTTTTATTATTTCATTTTTCATGTTTTTTTCCACTAGAGAAAGTCCAAATTCTTGTGAACGGGGAGTGTTATTAAAGACGGAGAGAGAGAAAGAGAGAGAGAGAGAGAGAGAGAGAGAGAGAGAGAGAGAGAGAGAGTGAGGTACGGGGAAGACAGGAAGGAAGGAAAAAGAGGGGGAGGGGCGAGTATGAGATTACGATGGGACGGTTAGCTTTTTGGAAACGCTTCTGATGTCGGATGGCTCGCAAAGTGCAGCTTTTGCCGGATACACGAGCTGGCTCAACGGCCGGAAGGGAACATTTCGTCCGGAAACTCCGGAAAAACGAGCAAAGCCAGCGAGAGAAAAAGATTGGGCTGGCTCACGTTGACCCTTTTTTTTTTCTTTTTTTCTTTTCTTCTTTTCGCTCGTACGATGAGTTTTCGCGTGATCCATTTTTCTCTTTTATTCAGGATGATAATAATAATAATAATAATAAGCGACGATGATTAATAAATAAACATCGTAATAATGCCAATATTAATTTATTCATTTCGTAATAATAAAAAATTGTTGTCGCTCGAGTGTTTTTTTTTCTTTTTGTATTCACAGTTTCGATCGAACGATAAGTTAAATCAAATTTGTGTTCCAATCAAACACCGAATCGAATCTCGACTAAGAATGGTGAAATCTCTCTCTCTCTCTCTCTCTCTCTCTCTCTCTCTCTCTCTCTCTCTCTCACTCTCTTTTCGATCAATGGAATTAGGATTTCACGTAATTATCGGATCATCGAATTGTTTTCATTTAATTTTAACCGCACCGGGGATGAGTTTCGCTTGGGACTAAATTCCGCGGTCTCAGCAGAGATAAGAGGGGATGGTGGTCTTTGGCTTCCGGACACACTATCGTTCTTCAATATATATATATATAAATGTGTATGTAGATAAAAGCCACGTAACGTTATAACAAGATGGGGGCGTGGGAGGGGGAGAGTAGTTCTCCCTTCATAGCTGCTGGCTATCAATTTCCTGCAGAAAATCCTGTCTCGTCAGCACCCTATTTCACCGATGGGGGTCCTACATACCCCTGGACTCTCTCTCTCTCTCTCTCTCTCTCTCTCTCTCTCTCTCTCTCTCTCTCTCTCTCTCTCTCTCTCTCTCCTTCTCTCCTTGCCTCGCCTTAGTTTCGAAACACGAAAGCGACTCTCGCACGTCTTCGATGATCGAGCTAGAACGAAACGAAAGTGGAAAAATTCTTACATGAACAGACAACCTCGAAATGTTCACTTTTATTTCTTTCTTTCGTTCATCTCGTTTCCTTTCCTCTTGTTCGCAACGAAACTCTCCTGAAATATAAAATTTTGACCGTTTCGTCGCGATAAAAATTATTTTTATGAATTTATTACGTATAAATGTTTTTCTTTTTCTATCTGGATTCATTTATACGAGCGAGAGAAAAAAGTAAACAAAATCATTAACGTTATAGGAAAAGATAAGCTCTATTTTTCTAAAGAATTGGTGAGGTACGATAAGCTCGTAGCTGGTAATAATAACGTTTCCCACGTGGTGAGAAAGAATTGACTCGATTGAATTGTTAGTTTTATTTTTGGCTTCCGCGCATGTATCGAGAGTGAGAGAGAGAGAGAGAGAGATAGATAGAGATAGAGTGAGAGAGAGAGAGAGATAGATAGAGTGAGAGAGAGTGAGAGAGAGTGGGAGAGTGAGTGAGAGCAATGCTGTACGAGGAAAGTTCTCGATAAGAGACGAACCTGCCAGGACCTTAAACGAGCCAATAAAAGAGTTTATATAGAGTATCGTCGTTCGTGCTTGGCGCACGGGTAGAAATATAGGCATACGTACACGATGGAAGGCGAAATGGTGCTCACTTACCGGAACAATTCTATATTAATGACAAAAATAATAATAAAAATAATAACAATATTTTTTATTATTATTATAAGTATAATAACAATAGTGATAATAATAATAACAAGATGGAAACTTAATCGTGATATTGGTAATAAAATATAATAATTATTTAGTCGTTGTAACGTTCTTTACGTTAAAAACTACCGTAATTTCTCCATTCTGTATTATATATATTTATATATATATATATAAAGAACGGCAAAAGTTTAGTCCTATGCGTCCGATGTAAGCTTGGAAGCAATGTAGGCTAATCAGAGATTTGAGCTAGGTCTTGTTCACTCCGTCTCTCTCTCTCTTTCTCTTTCATTTTCCGTCGCTTCTCATCCACCGTAGGTGCCCTCAACGCTTCTGTGCTTTTGCTTGTCCCCCTTTACTGTCTTTGGCGCAGCCGCCAAACGTCCCTCTCCCTCTCCCTCACTCCTTCACTCTCTATCTCTCTCTCTCTCTCTCTCGCTCTCTCTCTTTCTCTGTCTTTCCTCCACTCTCTCTCATTCTCTCTCTCTCTCTCTCTTTCTCTGTCTCGTTCGTTCTCTTTCACTCTCAGCACTAAATGCGCGTTCCATCGTTTCTGTCGTCGCCGCTGTGCCATGCCAGAGCTCGGACAAACGCGGATACGAGAACATACGTATTTCGCTTATCCAGTGTCCGAGAATGAGAGACAGGGAAATATATATATATATATATATATATAGAAGTTGTTATATAGCGTACGAAATGAGTTAAAGGGAAAAAAATGAACATCGGTAAAGCTCTCTCTGTCTCTCTCTTTCTCTCTTTCTCGCGTTCGTTTTTTTCCCTTTCGCGAGCGGCTTCCCTTTCCTTGTACGAGTTCCACCCAGCGACAAGAGACCATCGTGGTGCGTTTCGTTCGTATAAATGACTTTCGCGATTTATGGAACGCGAGATGCGCGCTCGTAATAACGCGCGGAAAAAAGAAGAAAAAACATATCACCACACGGTATTTCACGTTCGGGAATGAAACGACGGGGTTTGATAAAATAGTTACGAGGTAATAAAAACCTATGCGCTTTTTTTTTCCTACATCAGGGCAGGAAAAAAATGAGTCATTTTGATTTTTAATGAAGTTCGCGCGAATGAGATTAAAAATAAAAAAATAAAATAATAATTTCGATCGAAAGAATCTTAAAAATGGAAAAAAATGAATAATTTTTTCGATTTCAATGCGACGTACCTACTTATTCTCCGGAAAAAGGAACTCTCGACTCTTATGATCGTAAGAACGAAAGTTTCGCAATCAGGATGGAAAGAGCGAAGGAGAGAGAGAGAGAGAGAGAAAAAGAAAATTTCAACGACTTTTTTCTGCAACCTTTTGAATTATCCGGATTGCGCCAATTTCACCGGAACAATTAGCAATCCGATTTGAATAATGGTTGGGTTCGCAACTATGGATTCCGGAGCTCGCCACTTTTCCTTCCCCACCTTCTCTCTTTCTCTCTCTCTCTCTTCGTATCGCTCGCAGAAGGAAAAATCGCGATGTAGGTTGGAAAGAAAACGAGGGAGAGAGAGAGAGAGAGACAGAGAAAAAATAAAAGCCTCACCTCTCCTTGGATGAGTTTCAACCTCGGCCCTTTTTTTCACAGCCGAAAGAACGAGATAGAGGGCGAACGAGAAGCTCGGGCACGTTTCGTAGGTGCAAAACTTGTGCCTTTAGGTATATGTACATAGTACTCTGTTGCTATGTATGACCGTGTGCTCGGAACGAGGACGAGGTACATTTCGCCCACGCTGACCCCGCACTACCACCTCTCTCTTTCTCTCTCTCTCTCTCTCTCTCTCTCTCTCTCTCTATATATATATATATATATATGGAAAAGTAGTAGCCGTAGTAGGAGTTCGTACGCGAAACCGAGGTCACGTCTCGCTTCGAAACGATATTCGGAAAAGCGAAGGTGGGAGGAAATCCGCGAAGCCTGATGAGACTTGAGAGGAAAGAGGGGGGACGGGGGAGGGCGAGGGCACATGGGGCGAAGATAGTGATGAGGGTAGTCGATTCGAACCACGAATACGTGATAAAAGTAATAATTAAAAATCGGACCACTGTGCTTTTTATAAGAAAGAAAAGCTCTGAAAAAAGTGAAGAATTTTTAATTTGATTTTACACGCCCCAAAAAGTTTCTCGAATAATAAATTTTCAATTTTATGATTATTTTTCCATTCGATCTTCTCGACCTTATGAATTTTTATCAATTGTTTTTTTCGCTTCGTAAGTTTTATCGATGATCGTATCTCGTAAAATCCTGGTGTCGTACAATTCGTTTCTTAAGGGACGAAGAGTCGCGATGCTTGTTCTCGAGTGGGTACCTACGATATTATTTTCCCACGTTTTTTTCTCTTCTTTTCTTTTCACCCTCATTCGTCATCGAAACTCGTTTCTCGATATTTACTGGAGATTTTATCCACGAACGATGTTGAAAAGCTTCGGCATTCTTTATTTCCCCCTCGTACGACGAAGGAAAGAAATACGAAAAAATAAAGCTGAAATGAAAAAAAAGCTCTCATTCCACGCCGCATCATGGTGAAGAGCCCCGAGGTAATATATAGACTCGTGTATTTTTAAACTCTCTCTCGTACTCTCTCTCTCTCTCTCTCTCTCTCTCTCTCTCTCTCTCTCTCTCTCTCTCTCTCGCTCTCTCTCTCTCTCTCTTTCCCTCCCTCTCTCCCCCTCGAATCGTACTATATGAACGAGAGTCTCTAAATATTGTAACTCACCGTGGCAATTTTCTTCTCTCCCTCTCTCTCTCTCGTTTCTTCTATATCATACCAATAGGATTCGCGGCGTTTCTTGGATCTTCGACGAGAGGCAGAGAAGAAGAGAACGAGCGTGAGACAGAGAGAGAGAGAGAGAGAGAGACAGAGGGAGAAAGAAGAAGTGGCTCGTGTCTTCCCGAGATTCTTCAGAGTCGGTGGCTTATACATGTATGAGGAAAACGCATCGCCCCGGGTCTGACTTTTACGAGTCACAAAGTGAATTGATGATTCGCCGTTTTTCCTTCACTCTCGTTTTTCTTCCCGTTACATTATGGTACATCTGCGATACCAACATCCACTAAAACTCATTCACCTCCCCTCCCTCGGGCCTCATCACTCTCTCGTATTACTTTTTGTTTTCTTCTCCGTCTTCTAATGATCATCCAGTCGGGAGTTTCGATACGTCTCGTTGAGCGACTCGAGAACTGCGAAATTTGTAAACGTTTCGTTCCGTAGGATTTGAGGGACGTTCTCTTCTACACGAACGCACACACACACACACACACACGCATATATATATATGTGTACAGGTTTCTAATTTAGTTTCTTTTTTTTTCTTTTTATTTCTCAACGTTCCTCCTCATCTCTCGGCGTTTCCCTCGTTCACTTTGCAACGGAAAATAGTCCCTGGGTCTATACGTATATGTATATATGTCATTTATATATAAAGTGCAGTGAACAGAAAGAGAGAGAGAGAGAGAGAGAGAGCTATGTAGAACGATAGCTCGAGTGGATGATGTGAATTCTCTCAGCGAGTGGTTTCTCCCGCGAGTGTTGTGCACTATGACGTCACCCTATATTCCTTCTCTGTCTCTTCTTCTTCTCTCTCTCTCTCTCTCTCTCTCTTCTCTTCTTGTCACATTGCCCGTACGCTTTCTTTCCCGCGCGTTATTTCTCGCTTTTCTACATTTTTAAACTTTGAACCTCCTCTCTCTCTCGTTCTCGCGCAGTTGATTCACGAGAGCCACGGATGACGAATTCCGCTCATCCCTTATATAAATCCGCGTATTATAAGAAAGATATATACATATATACCTATATCTTTCTTATAATACGTTCGCTTAATGCGCTTCCGTATAATTCTCAAAGTTCGTTTTCATTTCTCATGCTCTCACGAGCGCGAATAAGAAGCCCCCTCTTGCCTCTCCCCATTTCCACGGCTCGACGATTTTCCCGAGCGTGATTCGTCTCGACGTCGTCGCATCTCCTCGGCCCGATTCGCTCGTGTTTCGACACGACGAGAGATTCGTCGACGCGCCGAAAGATACAACGATTTTAGTCAAATCCTATCGGATAGAGAGGAGGCTCGTCGTCGAGACGAGCCTCGTATTATCGTATAACTCACTCTTTTCCTACTCTCTTACACTCTTACCTACCTCCATTTCACCTCCGATGACTATTTTCACCCGTCGTATGCGCCATCTATATATATCGTATATATATATATCTATCGTATATATATCGTATATATATATATATATATATATCGTATATATATATATATTGTCATTTTCACACACGTATTTACGTATTCCTATATACCGTCCCAATTTACTCATTGTAATATTATTAGATTTGCGAAAGCACCGCGAGAAGGAAATTCGTTCGGCCGGAATTCTCACGTTTAACGAGCTCCTGCACCCCCCTCTCCCTTCTTACTTTTTCTCTCTCTCTCTCTCTCATTCCTATGCTCCTTCTCATGCGCACCAGGGCAAACACGCGATGTACAATTCATTTACAATTCGTTAAATACACGGAAACTTCGGATTTGCATTCGCGGCTAAATCGTTTGTAGTAACTAATCGTCCTCTTACGTATCGCGCGGATCCCTAGTCATTAACTGAATAAATACGCGTCTATACACATAAATACACACATGTCTATATATATATATATGTATACGTGTGTATGTCCCCATGTACAAGGATCTGTTTCATACATATCCGTTATATACGTAAATGATTGATTTCGCGGATAGACTCGTGTATATACATCCGTCTCTATGTGTATATATGCGTGTGTGTGCGTTTGTTTGTGTGTGTTCATCGGAGGAATAACATTCTTGCGGTATACTCCGATATTGGGCATTACTACACGGTATCAGGTCGGTACGGAAGCTGAGAGGAGCGGTGGCGATACTAGCGAGGACGAGAATCGGAGGTAGGGGGTTAGTTTGTATTGGTTGGATGTGCGGGGGACGGCTGGAGGGGGCAACACGATGATAAATTTAATCGCACTCGCATAATTGAATGCGATGTTGCTGGTAGAGACGTGTGCGAGAGCACGGATTCTCGGTAAACTCGACGCCTTGGCTAATATATACCGTATGGTCTGTGTTTATATGTGTCTGTGTGTGTGAGAGAGAGAGAGAGAGAGAGAGAGAGAAATTTAATAAGCCGCTGCCTTCGACGATTAGAACTAATGACTACTGCTCTCTCAGATATTACCAGCGGTGACTAAACACTATACGTATTGTGTGCGTTTACGTGTTTATACTTGGAGATTTATGCCGGGAGGAGAGAGGAGAGAAAGGTTTTTTTTTTGAGTGATAACGAACGAAGACCTGATCTACGTTGAGATAAATAATGAAAATAAATGTCTTTTGTTTTTGTTTTGTTTTTGGGGTTTTTTTTTTGTGTTTGCGGTTTGCTGATTTTATTTTGTGTTAGCGCATACGCTCGAACGAATCGCAAAATTATATTCTCATCCTCTCTCGTCTCGTCTTCTTCCGTTTTCCTCGCTCTCTCGGTTTCGAGGGTACGAGAGAGGGTTGCTGGGAAAGTTTTATGGCTGGACCGGTGCTCGGTCGTTTGGTTGCCGGTGCGGAGAAGAGGGTTGGCCCGACGTAATATAAATTATATAACGTTATATGTACTCCTGTTGTGGAGCACACACCACGAGGGCGCATGACCTCGGTTCCTCGCTTAGCTAGGCTAGGTCTCTCGCTACTGTGTAGTCTCGCTGTGTCGTACATGCTCGAGATACGGGAAAAATTCATGAAAATCGATGTTGCGGCTTTGAAAATCCGCGAAAAAATGATCAAAACATCGCAATGCGATGAAGTTGGCGACCATTTTTTAAAAAAGTTATGGATATTTCAGCGATAATGGGGGGTTTTTTGTTTGTAAAAAGTCGAAGAAAGTTTGAAATACATGTTTTTCCGGCTAATGTTGATGTATTGCCGTCTGAGCATACAATTTTCATTATTTTGTTTTCAAAAGTTCAAAAAACAAAAGAAATTTCAACCGTTTTCACTCATTCCGCGATTCTCGAAATAGTCCAGATTCGAGACTGTCAACGATCAATACTTTTGTACATTTTTCGTGATTAAAGAATGGTCCAAAAACAGTTAAATTTGCATTACGGTCACGTATAATTTTTTGTTATCAAAATAGCTTTATCAAAAGGGTGTATTTCATAAAAAGATAGGCGAAGATCGATCAACGTCCGCTAGACTCGATACACGCCGAGACAATATCGGGAAAAAAACGGAATATCTGGGCTAAGAGCGAATTTCCGTGATGGAAAACGAAATAAAAAATTACCGGCGAGTCCGCGACCCGTCGGAAAATTTTCTTCCTCTTTTCCACGGAGATCTCTTTCTCTCCGCTGGCACGATTCGTCCCGACGCGAAATCGCGGCTCGCACGAAGGAACGTGAGAAACCGAGATTACTCTTCATCCCCCTTGGTTTTCCGTATATATACATATATTCGTATATGTTCAAAAGTTTTACCCGGTGCACGTTCGAAACGACAGCAGAATAATAATACGTCCACATCGGCATAAAGACTAAAAATAAAAATTCTATATCGAAAAGAAAAACTGCGAATAAAAATGTTCAACCGCGTATTCTCATGAATATCTCTCATTTCGATTCAAAATAACTTGTCGACACTTTTTTCAAGCGCCAGATGATAAAAAGCTTTTATCTAAATATAGATACGATTTTTGAAAAAAAGTAGTTATTTAAAACAATTATAACATTTTAATAAAATCTCAAAGCTTCCATCGCTCCTAGCCAAAAATGATCACCCGATAGTCCGTTCCTGCAGAAAATTTCTACTCGATAGGTCCAGATGCGTTCTTACCGTCCGCTCACTTTTTTGTGTCCAACGAATTTTTTCATCGCTCGACTGTGCACCAGGTGTGAGAAAAAAAATGGCGAGAGGCAAAAAAAAAGTGAGAACGAAGCACAGAGAGAGAGAGAGAGAGTTACAGTGACAGAGAGCTGTGAGGTTCATATATATATACGCGAAAGACCGACTACGCGACGAACTGATCGACTGGCGAACCTTGAAATATCGATTTGTTCGTTGAAGCTGATTTAATCGACGTGTGCACCTCCAGCAACAGCGTCGACACAACAAGGAGTAGAATCGAGCGCATATATATATGGGTGTATATCTCTCGTTGGTTGGTCAGCGTTATACTCGTTGACGCGAGTGGACAAAGGCGAGACGAGAGAGCCCATATATACATATGGTATACATAACATCTATATATATTTACGATTTATATATGCATATAAATATATATACATATGTATATATATATATATATACATATGTATATATATATATATGAATGTTAACACGTATTGCGCGGATTCGTTGACAGCGTCGCGTTATCGTTGTCACTGTTGTCAAAGACGCGGTGACACAGTTAACACACTTGCAAGTCACCTCGAAATATCCGCTGAAAGGCTCGTCGGAGCGTTACAAAATTGCGGAACTCACAGAGTCCAGTTATATAGATATATTATGATGCATTGATATGCACACAGAAACGTACGGTAAGGTAAATATGGCTTCGGAGAATCTCGAGCGATAAATATATATAAATGCTCGATTGCTCGACGTGTGTATGAAAGTACTTTGAAAAAATGCACGGTGATAAAATTTAAAAAAACAGCCAGGATATACAGAATTTATATATATATATATATTTTTTCTCATATTTATATGTTTTTAACTCTTTACCTTAATCACGTGTGAGCCTCGTGGTTGGACTCGATGTAAACGACACGTGCCACGACCGTATTTTGCCGATGCGGTTGATGCCCACCAAAAACGGGCCTCAAAATGGCGAAAAATTGTGTTTTTTTGTTTTTTTTTCTTCAAAAAAGATTGTACAAAAGTATATTTTCATCGGAAATTTCCCGTACAATGCGAATATCATATTCTTTACTTCGATAGTTCAAAATTCACACCCGAAAACTTGAAAAAACGTCGAAAATTAACGTTTTTTGCGCTTTTGAAACTTAAATCGTACGGCAACGGGTCGAAGTGATTTATTTTTCTTACCTCGTTGCTTTTTCTTGCTACTCACTTTTCTCATTCTTTCCTACCCCTATTTTTTTCTCTCATTGATCATCAGCAAGAATTCGTGGGTAAATAAAACGTGCGCTGGTATGTACAAAAATCGTCACGTTTTCACAAAAACGTCGCGAATGGTCCAGAAACGAGTCGTTCGTGCGAGCCGAGGACAGGGGGGAAGACGTAGTGTAGAAAAAAAAACAAAAATCGTGGTAGGTTCTATGCGTGTGTACCAAGTGCAAGGTAATAGCCGTTGATGGAGAGGAAACACGCGATAAGGAATTTTTTTTTGGCCAGTAGCTTCTCCAAGGTCACGAGGAGAAAAAAGCGTTCTCTTCTCTTCATCTCGCGTGTGGCGGCTCCCCGGAGAGCCGTTCGTCCCGAAAAGTCTATACTCGCGACGCTGATTAAGCACCCCCCCCCCCCCCCCCCCCCGAGCACCACGTATGCTTTTACCTCGATTCGCTTTTCCATCATCCACCGTTGAATCGAGAGGGTCTCCTCGCATCTCGGTCCAGCATACGATCACCGACTTACATAGCTCTTCGTTAAGCGAGAGGCAACCTCCGCGAATCCCCTTTCTTCGCCATTCAGGGTTTTCACTTCTTATCAAGTATTTTTAGTGATATATATATATTGTATAATGGATAGAAGGGTGTACATAAGGATGAGGGGTTGCTACGGATTATTTTGTCATCTCCGGTATTTTCCTTTCGGTGATGAAGTCTTGCTGGCAACAATTTCGCGAAGTCCTCGCGACGCTGGGGTCGCGATAATTAAATAACACGCTGAGAAATTAATGGTAAAGAAGATAGAGCGTTTATTCGAGGAAATTTTACAAGATCAGGAGAACTCTGAAATAATAATATTACTTTCGTGTTCAACGGGAAATTAACATTCTCGTAATATTCTGTAAAGTTTGTTCGAGCGAATTAAAATTCACCCACTCTCGAGGTACATAATGCAAAAAGTGTAAATAAACTTTTGTAGATTAAGGACGGTCGACGAGTCGAAATTTGGTTTTAGGCAGATTAACCTCGCGAGTGTTTGCGGAATCGGGAATTTTCCTGTGGAACGCTAATATGATATTTATACTTCTGATTTTTAATATTTTGCCGGTAAAAGAATGAAAAAACGAAAAATTATTAAGTTTTTTTGGATTTTTAAGGGAAAATTGCTAAAAATCGGGAATGAGAATATCGTATTCGTGTTTGAATAGGAAACGATAAACAATTCATCGAAAAACATCAACCGTCGCCACTAAAACGTAAAGTCAATTTCATCGCCCCTACAAAACTCCTAAAAGTGAGTTGTTTTTTTGCTCGCGTACTTACTTTTCTTCTCCCCTCTGTCTCGACGTTGCTTTTCAAACTTTATTCACCTTCGGGCTCAATTAAAGTTTCACGCGGAATGAAAGAAAAATATTACGAGGACGAGAGCAAGACGACGGGAGTGTGAATATATTTTATCGCTTTTCTTTCCCGCGACCTTTGTCAGAGCGGAAGCTCGTCCTTCTTTTTTCTCGTGAAAAACCTTGAAGAGGCGATACACGTGTATAGAGCAAAAAAGTTGCATAGTCATAACAAGAGAGGGCGAATAATGACTCGTAGAAGGAAGAAAAACACAAGAATGAGGAAGAAAAAGTTTACGATATAACGAATAATACAAGAAATACGTAATTTCATTATTTCCGATAAATTCTCATGATTGGTTTTCTCCTTTATGTTGCAGGGGTTTCGGAAAGCAGGGATACCAGTGCCAAGGTAAGACTTCCTATCGTCGAATAAAGCGAAAGAAAGTAAAGAACAAAGAGAAACTTGTACGAGAGAGGGTAAAAAGAAATAAGTCACCCTCTTCCGTCTTTGTGGATAAAAAAAAACACAAAAAAGGCAAAACCGTCCAAGAAAATCAATCCAAGAGACGAAAGAAATCATTTTTCTTATTGTTTCAGTCTGTAGTTTCGTCGTTCACAAACGATGTCACGAGTACGTCAGCTTCACGTGTCCCGGAGCTGACAAGGGTGCCGATTCTGATGTGAGTTTTACGAAAAAATTCAATCCTTCCCTAATTATAATGATTCCTTTGCTAATTTAAAAAAATACAAACAAAATATATAATAACACACGCCTTTCTCTTTCCGTCTTTCCGTCGATCACTTTCGCCAATTATTTCACAATTTTTCGATAAAATTGTTTTGTTTTTTGTTTTTTTTTCTTAAAATTTTTCAAATTACAAAATTTGAATATTTTCGATTAATTTGTTTCCACAATCGTGTTCGTGTTTCTTGCCGAATCTTACGAGTGGTCGAACTAAATATTGTAAAGAGAGAGTGATCGGTACGAAGTGGTGTTTCGAAGGAAGACGGAAAGAGCGTCGAAAGGCCGATGTGCGGGGACGTAGGGGGCTAGATCCGCGAGAAAAGGTCTGTTCTCCCTGCCTGTAAGTCGTATCGGGGCTATAAAAGCTATCTGGTTCTTAGCAAAAAAATCTTTCGCACCACGCCGTTGCTCCTGCAAACATCGATTCTCGTTTCTCTACGTTATTACGTCGTTACGCTTCCACGAACAACGCGAAACCGTTGTGAATACAATAAAAAAGTAAACATGAAAAACAAAAAACAAAAAAAAGGAAATCATCAATAATTATCCTGTCGTATTTTTCCAAAATCTCAATAAAAAAATCAATTATCGCCGTAAAATTTTTCGCATCACGTGCCAAAAATATGTTAATTTTGCAAATTTTCGAAGGAAAAGAATTTTAACAAATTGAATCTTTTTCATTAAAATAACAAAACAAAAAAGGTTAAATTTTCAATTTTCCTCTCACTACGGCTCACCGGCCTTCTCGAGACAAATCGGTGAAAAGTAAATGGAAAAGGAATGACGAAACTTTTTTTTATATATATTATTATTATTTTTTTATCTCTTTTTTTATGAAAGATGAAAAAAAGAAAAGGTGGAGGTACAGCGACGAGGCGCTTAGAGAGCGAGCGTAGCGTAAAACTTTTGGTCCCCTGCGGGATCGAGAGTTACGATCCCGCAGCCCCGCGTTGTAGAAACCTCTCTCTTCCACCCCGGGACGTGATAGTTCCTTAATCCCGAAACGGAGATCCTCGACACGCCGGGCTTCGCGCGTACCCCCCTCTGTCCCTCTTTCTACATATATATATATATATATATATATATATATCGTTACGTAGTGTCGAGAGTCGTGCTGCGGCGATAAGAGTTTACCACTGACCGCTGGAAAGTGAACCGCGACACAGGATGTTGGAGGGTTGGATCGTGGGGGTAGAGGGAAAAGCCACGGGAATCCACGTCGTCCAGGGAAATCCTATTGCATCGCCGTCGTCGTAGTCCATGTAACATACGTAGAACTTTCGAAACTCGTGATCCCTCGGATGAATGGAATCGTGGCTGGATATTAACGAACGGTTGACCCTCTCTCGATTCCGACACTTCGTAAGATTACTTCGACTTGATTATGATTTTGCGAACGTACGCCGACCAATCATTTGTTCGTGATCGAATATGTTTTGGGTCGTTGGAAATTGAAGGAATTAAAAATTGTTGATTTGTGGATGGAATCACGATAAATTTTGTTTTCTTTTTTATTATCGTTTTTTCTTCGATCCTCGTCTCGATCGATCGCTCGAACCTCGACGATTTAGGAGAAATATTGACCTTGCGTAATTAATATTAAATGGTTTAATTAACGTAATTAAACCGTAATAATATAATAACGTAATACCGTAATAACGTAATAATTTATATATTAATTAATTAATATTAATTAGTACTAATTACATAGTTTTCACAAAATTCGACACATTCTTCTTTCAATATACACATTTCTAACTCTCTTCCTAACCCTCGTTACGTTCGAATTAATAACGTTATTTTTTTTTATTTTATTTTTTTTCACCAGTTGAGTTTTCGACGTACTTAACATTAATCGCCATTAATTAAATAACGTTCGTCTCGATCTCGACGCTCGTTCGCGATAACGCTAATTATCGTCGTAACGATCTCGTTACCGACTAATGAGCCATGCACAGCATCCCCCACAAGGATCCCGAGTTTCGTCAATCGATTTAACGTGTCGTACTCGCATACTTTATTTCCACATTCCCGCCACTTGTGACCACTTTGAATGTAATGAGGGGGTGCATCTCGCGTAATAACACTTTAACGCATTAGTCGTTTTCCGTCGTCGTTGTTCATTCATCCTCGAGATTTCTCACGGGGCTCGCTACATGCCAGCATTATTGCGAAAGTAAAGAGCTTACGAGATTTTATTTTCGCGAAAAAAAACGAAAACAAAAAACAGAGAAAAAAGATAAAACGTCTCAGAGGAGGAATATCTATTTATTATGTGCGTGAGTATATATATATATATATAAACGTATTATGTAAACTGGCCCTCTGGTGGCGTCCCTCGAAAAGCGACCGTGTCGAAACGCACCCGGGAAAGAGATTTGGTATAAAAGAGATATCTCGCACGCGGCTCACCTCGTAATATCCAAAGTTGGATCATCGCGAGATACCTCCTTGAGAATTCTAATGGTCCTTTGAACGTTTCGTCAGCCGCGATCTCATCTTTTTTTCCTCGTTTTAGTTTTTCTCTTTTTTGCACTTTTTTTTTTTTTCATGACCGAACGAGGCTCGAGAGGGCTCGAAAAAAGTTCGCTTCGTAAATAAAAGTGTTTTCGCGCCTATCGTATTTCACACTTTCCCAAGCGCGTTTTATCGAATCAGTAACGAAGTCAATTTTCCAAATTTCGTTCGTTCACTCGTTACGAAAAATAATTCATTCTCGAAAAATCTTTGAAACGATTTATTTATTTTATTTATTTATTTATTCTATATTTTCCAATATTTTTCTGTTATTTTTCGTTCGATCGTGAATTCCTATCGTACCATTATTTTTCACGCGTTACGAACCAGCCTCCCGGCGCGACGGATATAAATAATAAATTTCGTTCTTCGATACATCGAGCTCGCTTTTCCCCGTTCGAGTTTCCCATTCTCGTCTTTTTTTCGGTTCGATTTTTCTACGTTTTTCTTCATTTTTTTTTTTTTTCGTTTTTTTGTTTTGTTTGTTTCTGTGTTTTATCTTCTTTCGTCCCTCCCGGCAAGTGTACGCATGCGCCCTCGTTCGTGCGTGTGTGTGTCTGACCGTACACGTCGTAATACGTGGCCAATATTTTTTCTTTCTCGGGGCCTGCGGATCGCTCGAGTAAAACGGCGAGAGAATAGCGTGATCTATCATCTACCCCTCCCCCACTCCTCTCTATCTACCCATCCCTCCTTCTTCGCGAGCGCGGATACGCGAGCGAAAATGGATTGGCTATTATTCTCGGGATATGTACGGTCTATACATACATACATATGTCATATACCACGCGCAGATGGCATTTTCCTCTTCCTCTGATACTCACCCTCCATCCCCCATCCACCTTATACACACTCATCACTATAACTAATACTCTCGTTCAACGCTCGACGATCTGATTTCTTATCGATCTTTCGCATTGTCTATCGCAAACCGCACACCCAGCGTATATTGACCCAGTCCCTCGTGACTTTTCTCTCGTTTTTTGTTCTTTCTTTTTTTCTTCTTTTTCTCTGTTATTTTTACCGATCACACCCTCGTAAACTTGGAAGCACACTATACGAGACTTATGATCGTAGGAGAAAACAAATTGTTTATCGTGAGAGATACGAGAAACGACGAGACGATCGATCGAGCGATTTTTGAAAATTGTTTTTGTGAGTTTTTTTTGTTTTTCGTTTTTTTTTTAAATTAAATTTTTTTACTCATAGGACATTGATATTACGTTGTAAATGGCGATAATCGTTTTTATAATAGGAGCGTGTATTATATTTTATATCGTTTTCTCGATAACGTCGATGTAATGAAATTTTCACGATAAAGCAATAGGGGTGCGCGCTTGGCGGTGGTGAGGAAAGGAGGGTTGTACAAGGGACGAGGAGACGGTTCGTAAGCCTTCGATCTGATTTATAGAGCTATCCGCTTTAGGCACTTTAACGTCAAGCTCGACGACGGAAGATCGAGAGAGGGTCGAGAAAACGGTTGACAGGGTTAGCCCGAGGGGTCGTTCGACGAATTCGCCCCGCGTGTCAATTTCACCTTACCCCCCTCTCGCTTCGCCGAACGATACACGTCCGTTCGACGATCCGCCGATTTTTCCTTTCCAAGTTTATCCTCCTTGCGATCTTGTCACAATCCCATCCCCTGTTTATACGGAAAATGGCAAACTCTCGTTAATTTTTATTCAATCTCGTATGAAACAATTTTCGAAAAAAAAAAACAAGCACGATTGAAATAATAATCGTAAATATAAAATTAACAGGTGAATCAAAAAATGGATTTTATTATCTTTTTTTTTATTAATTTCGTCGATGAGAATAATTTTTTAAATATCGTACGATCGATGAAAAAAATATTTTTGTGATAACGAAAGTTTGATAATTCTTGTTATCAAATTTATCTAAGATTTCCAAATCCTCGCTTAAACACCTTCTTGTATAACGTCTCGCTTAATATCCTCGTGAAAATTAAAAAATTTCTCATACGCGTTATCGTCGTACGCTTCGTCGTCATAGCACTTGATTCTTCTTGTCTACGTAATATTTGTGCTAACGGTGAAAATAAAACAAACCGACATAAAAAAAAAAAAAAATGACAAAATAACGCAGGACACGCGGACGAAGCATCAATTCAAGCCTCACACCTACAACAGCCCCACGTTCTGTGACCACTGTGGTAGCCTTCTCTATGGTGTCATCCACCAGGGCATGAGATGCCAAGGTACAGAAATTTAAAAAAAAAATTGAAAACACAAAAAAGCACAATTTTCGAATACAATTACACGAATTACAACAAAAAAAAAACAAGAAAAAATTAATCGTATCTATGTATGTCGCTATATGGTACGAAAAATAGACGATATGTACTGGTTGACGTACTCGCTATGGTGTTGCTTTTTTTTATATTTGTCACACTGTACATACACACACGAGCTAAACAGGACGAGAAGCAACGAAAAAGAAAGAACAAACATAAATTTGACGTTTTCGTGTGATCGACCGGTGTACCTATACGAGCACGTGGCACACTTCTATATATATACGTTTACTTCTCTCTCCCTCTCTCTCTCTCTCGCTATAAATATTTCTACGTTTGTGCGTGTGTAAATATATTATTAATATATATATATTTATAACTGTATCGGAATAAATAATTTAAAAAAAAAACAGATATTTATGGATCATTCGCGTCTCGGGTGGGGATAAAAGAGAAAATGAAACTGGGGACGAGATTTGAAATAAAATAAATGACGAACGTAAAGAAAGGTTACCTCACTACGTATAACGGACAGTATACGTAATGAGATACGTGCGATATGATATATATGTATATAAGTCGATTTGTATATCTCAATGGCACAATGGAGACTTTTCTATGTATGTTTATGTACCTCGCGTTGTGTCACGTCTCGAACAGATCTGTTTTTTTACTGCTGTGCGTGTCGTGTTTTTGAGATCGATGTATGTGTATATGGGGCGTTCCGTGTCAATAGAGCCACATGGGAAATAAACGTGTGTGTAAAATTAAAAAAATAAATTAGAACGACCGCTCGAGGCTAATTATTCGAAATTAATTCGAAAAACATCGAGTAAAATAAATTTAAAAAAATTGTCGAGAGACAAATAATTACAAAAATATTGAAAAATATAGTTTTTTATTGTCATTTAACGATAATTTTGTCATCTAGCAACGTGATGAATTTGAGACTATGCTAAGGTCGTAGAATTTTTTGAAAATAATATTTATTCATTTTTTTTTCATTCGAGGTCGAATCGACATGGAACGCCCCGTATAATGACCTATATACGTATATCCATATTGGTCCATACATTCGTGTGTGATTTTGTGTACACGTCGTCTCCCGAGCATGGGTCTTGGTACGTGAAGAGGCTTCGAGAAGACGAGAGAAGAGAACGCGCGCTCGGAAGAATAAGGGGCAAATAAATACGAATGCATAAAAGAAGATTTACGGTCCGAGCGAATATGAAAAAAACGGTCGCTACGGTACGATGCAAGATCTCCCAAGAAAATTTACGAACGTGTACGTTGCGCGAATTTTTGATTCTCCATTCGGTTATATCGTTGTCGATAGTATTCAAGATCCATGCTCGCAGCAAAAATTTTATTATTTCGATAAAAAAATGTTAAAAAAATAAAAAACAACTTCGATAAATATTTATTATCTATTACGTTTAAAATCACCTTTCGTCACAATTATTTAATTAAATAAGTTGTCGATAAAGTGGTTTAACAGAATTTTGTTTTTTCTTCAAGCGTAATTGGACAATTCGTTCTCTCTTTAATCGACGCGGAAAATATGATTTCGATTATAACCCGCGAACGGGAAAGTACGAGCGTGACACGAGCGGTAACGCACCGTAATTAATTAAATGAGAGTGTATTTTTTTAATCACCCGACGAGGGCCTCCCCCGAGTGACACAAGAGCCAGGCGTTTTTTTTTCGCCCTGCAAATATTTCTTCTGTCTTTTTTTTTTTTTTTTCATTTCGCGTTTTATATATTTTTTTTTGTCGTTTTTTTTTAATCCGCCAACATCGGAGAGAACTCCGACGTTCGGTATGTGTCGGTGCTCGAAAGCTCGCGCTTAATAAAAATCCCCCGATCCGTTCGTTTACAACCCTCGAGGTTGAAAAATCGATGAAAACCTGGAAAAAAATGAGGCTTGGGGCGCGAAGACACGAATATTTGGGGATGATCGTTGACACTTTACGCGATTTCGCGTGCGAGACAAATTTTTTTTCCGTTTATTTTTTCGTTTTCATCGATAACGAAAACAAAAAAAAACATTGTAAAAATTCCTATCGATTCGAGTCATCGAACGTGACGATTTCACCTCTCGAAATTTCGAATTTGGGTCGCTCGTCGCGAATTATTCATCCGTCACTCAACATTTGTATATTTTATGTTTTGTACATAAAGAGGCTTAAATTATTGACTAATGTACATTAATGTCAATTTCGATCGACATTCTATAAAATTAGTAATCAGTACCACCAGCATTATTATCGTTCTAAATTTTATTTCTTCATTCTATCTATCACACTTTTTCTTTTTATTGTAGACATATTTTTAAGAAAATTGGAGTTTATATTGTAAATATAAGTAAATCTCGTTGTTTTACTTGTTGATCGTGTACTATCTGCCTCGCTTATATATATAAGCGATATATATATATATATATATATCGTATATCGTATTTTAGTCTTGTAAATATTTCACGGCTAATATTGGATGTCGACGATTTTCGTATGTACAGTTTCTATCTGTGTTCGTCTCTTCTCTCGTCTCTCTATACATATATATATATATGTATATATATATGTATATATATATATGTATATCCGTGGTTAATTTCCAATGTCTCTCTCCGGGTCGCTACACCCTTTATCACAAAGAGGTCCTTTGTTACTCGTTCGACGTGATAACTATCTTCTCTCTGTCGCTTTTCTCCCAACCCTTGTAAAATTACGATCGTCACTTTCTCGTCGGGATTTCTCTATTTACCACGATCTGTCGATACAATTTCTTTATCAATTAAAAAAAAAACGAACATATTTAATAAATAATCGACGTTAAAAAGACGCAAGATTTGGAGAACAAAAATTCAACGGTATGTTAAATTAATTTGATTTCTTCTCTTTTTGATCGTCACTCTGGTACGAACTATCGTCGTTTAAGTTTTACAACGAGGGATTAAACACGTATGCGCCGGTGAGATCGGAGTTCGTCCAAGCGAGAGTCGAAATACGTGTTCGCGGTATTCGAGAGCTTCCAAATGGAATTCGATGAAAAATTGGTCGTTTCCATTATTGCACTCGCGCTGCGTCCTCGACGTGGATCCCGACCTCGATTATTAAGCCATTACCGCAGCTAGCGTTCAATTAAACCATTATCTAGCCTCCGATGGGTCTGAGTGCTTTCTACGTTCGAGCTTTCGTTCGCTCTATTCTCGAATCGATTCGTACCGACGGTGACTCGGAGTACAAGCTTTTCTCACACGCGTTATCCATGTTCGACTCGCGTACTTATACATGAAAAAAACACACACATACAAAAGAACCAGAAATAATAACGAGAAAATTAAAACAGCGAAACAAATTGAAAAAAAAGAAAACAAAAATACCAAACCTTTTTATCTGGATAAATTCAGCCAGAAGGCTGCGCGATGGGCACGCCGCCTGTTTCTCATCCGTATGGCGCTTCGGTTTCGCGTTCTTTTTTTTTCCTCTCTCTCCTTTTTCCATTCGTTTCGCTCTCATTGCGAAAAACAAAAGGTAACAATGGTGGCAATTCTTTTTTTTTTATGAATTCTTTTTTTAAATTTTTATAGCGTTGCGGTTTTTCTTTCTTACTTTCGTTTTAATTATCGTGTAGTACAGCGTGCGAAAGCTCTCTCTCTCTCTTTCTCTCTCCTGGTCGGACATGTCGTAAAAGCTTTCGCGACTCGTCGAAACGACCCAAAAATAATGTATCGCTAACACGTATACCTCGTATTCATATATATATATATGTGCGCGCGCGCGTGTGTGTGTGTGTGTGTGTGTGTGTTTCGAACAAATTTTCTACTTAAATTCCATAAGCGAGAAAACGTAAAAGATCGCGGATACGAGACGCAAAAATTCGGAAATAAAGGTCGAGGGAACAGTTTTTATTTCAAAAATCATTTTAACACCCTCCAGCTCCGGGTTTACGGCACGATAAATTTCTCAATTAGAAAATTACCGTTTTTGTTTTGTTTTGCCGAATGAAAATAATATATTTCCATTTTTTTTTTTCGTGTAATCATGCAATAAAATTTTGTAAAAACAGACGAAAAAAAAACAGAAAAACGAAATTTCGTTTAGGTGGTGAAACGAGAGAGGCAAGAATTAAAGCTTTCTTGTACGAGAGGTCAGGATGCCACTCGGGGCAGTTTCTCAATGGCAGAGGGCGTAGATGTCGCGAAAGTAGCGCGGAAAATCGTGAAAGCCGTGAACCGAGAGAGACAGAGAGAGAGAGAGAGAGAGAAAGAGAGAGAACAATGTGAGTCAAGGGAGTGGTCGAGAGCGTGCGACAGTTTTAAGTCGCTTAGGGTCTCGACTCTTCACCTTGCGACTCGCTACTTATATCTGATAAAAACTAAGGGTAGGAATAAAAGAAGTGGGGACCGTAAGGAGAGCAGGAGGGTGGGGGTCAAGAAGAGAAGAACAAAGCGACCGAGGGCGAGAGTGATGAAAATCGTTTCGCGCAAAGTTTTTCACGAGGTCACCGGTACAAAACTTCGAGAGGAGTCTACTAGGGGAAGCGTGTTTACCGCAGAAGTACATACGCGGATCTCTCTCGCCCTCTCTAACAACTCAACCTGGAAATTGTGGAAAACTTGTTGGTCTCTCTCTCTCTCTCTCTTTTTTTCTGGGTCTCTCTATCTATCTCTATCTCTCGGTGTCGGATTGAATTGTCGGGCAAAAGTTAAACGGGACGGTTGTATACGCGTCTATGAAGACGAGAGTATTGACATTGTGACAACAATCGAATTCGATCGAAGTTAAAAGTTCACCGATCGAGGACGAGTTTTCGCGAAGAATCGACGCTCGATTACTCTCGCCTATGTAAATAATCGCTACCTTGTAGGCAATACATATATTTTTATAGCGAAATGGGGTAAACGACTACGAACGGAGAATCGAATTCGTCCTTAACGAAAAACGTGATCTTGCTCATAAGTTAACGTTCGATTTTCGTGACGAAGCTGAAATCAATTTACCAAGGTTAGATTATATTTTGTATATGAGGGGTGGGGGTAACGAGGATCGTAATAAAAATAATTACGTTCAGTGGCTGAAAATATTTTTCATAAAATAATTTTAAACAAGCTGCTTTTCCACCCCCTTTTTGAGGGATGAAAATACATGGAAAATACTTACAGTTTCGAAATTTATTCGTCTCTGTCAAAAACCATTGTTAAATCGATTTGTTTCGTGCGATATCGTTAAAGGTACAATTTTATCATCGACGAGACAGGGATTACTCGAAGCTTTTTTTGTTTCGGTTGAGAAATGTTTTTATTTTTTTTCCTCGACACAGAAATATGAGAATAGATCTTGTTAAAAGGGGATTTCGGTGAACTGGCCGGATGACTGATCGCGAATTAAGGTTTAAAAAGCTTGGCAATGACGTAGATGAAGGCGAAACCACTGGAGACAATTCAGGGGTGGGGGAAGAGACGACGAAGTGGGGGAAGGGATGGTGTGGGAGAGAATTGGATGCGCATGAATCGGGTATGCTCGTGATGAATCAGGGGACAAGAAAACTGTAGGAAGACTCGTTTTATGGTGAGAGCAAGAGAGGAAGATAAACACGGGTGTGAGGGTTTGGCAAACATATATAAAGCTAAGAGGGAGAGAGAGAGAGAGAGAGAATGAGAGAGAGAATGAGAGAGAGGGGAGAGAGAGAGAGAGAGAGAGAGAGAGAGAGAGAGAGAGAGAGAGAGAGAGAGAGAGAGAGAGAGAGAGAGAGAGAGAGAGAGAGAGAGAGAGAGAGAGAATGACAGGAAAAGAGAGTGAAGAAGAGCTTAATGTTTGCCCTCGTCCATATGTGTTTTAAAAGTATCGTTCGGAAATGGGAAATGGATGAGAGCTGTCCGCAGGGACGTCTGGCAGCGAAGTTTCGCCACAAGAATAACAAATTCTCGAAAATTCGAGAATAAATGAAAAAAAAAAGAAAAAAAATGAACAAAAAGAAAATTAAACAAGCTTGGATTCCAGCACAAAAAGAAATCGCGAGTAACGATCTGGAAATAACGATTGGTCATAGTTCTTGCTCCGCGATTAATGATTTTTCTAAATTATATTTTTCGAAAATTAAATTTTTGCCTTTTTTTTTTGGTACGATATTGATTTTCTGCTTCCTTTTGATCAATCTCTCTTTCTCTATCTCTCTCTGTCGCTCTCTCTTTCTCTCGCAATTGGACCGTAAAAAGAAAATAAGAAAATATAAATAAATGCATTACCAAGAGAAAAAAAAATTCTGAACTAGTTTCTCTCTCTCTCTCTTTCTCGTTATATTAGCCCGTGCGAAGTCAAGAGACAGCCCCTCGTCGTGAAGGAGCATGAGACGAGGAAGAAGTACGCGCTGGGCATATCTGAGAATATATTTCCGTTGCAATTTTTTTTTCCTAAATATTTATGAAAGAAACATTTCGAATTTTCTTCCTTCTCACGGTCAAACTCTCCCTCCCTCCCTCTCTCTCTCTCTTGCTCCACCTCGTCAACCCAAGGACGAAAACGTCAGAAGTCTAGTACGAGGAATAAAGTTTTGATGCTTCTCGATGAAATATATACGATTTGGCTCGTTCGCCGAAAAGAAAGTTTTCCACGATTGGATGAGATCGTTCCACCTTTTGATGGCGAAAGCATCCCCGACTACTTTTTTTTTCGACCTCTCTACATCGACCAGGATATCAGCCCTCTTTTTCTATATCTTTCTTTCTCTTCCTTTCGATACTTCGGACACGAGACTCGAGTGTACTCGAGACCAAAAAGGGAAATACATACGCCCTATTTTTAGCTCGGATAACACGTGTATACACATATCTATGTAAATATCTGTAACCACCATATATATATATATATATATATATATATCTATTCTATATCTATATATATCTATATATCGATACTATATGTGTCTATTACAAAGCCGGTAATTTACGCTCGGACAGAACACGCTATTATATTCGTGGCCAAATCACACAAAATGTGTAAGAGAATTGTCGAGAACGAGTGCCGGAGGGACATTTTTTCTGTGCGAGGAATAGAACCCTCGAGAAACGTTGGCTAGGTGTGTCCTGGTCGTAGAAAGGACCGCAACCTATTCTTGCGTGTTGCAGTTGCACTCCCGGAACAGAAGAAACGATCGGGGAAAGTTCACGGGTCGAGGGTAAAGCTCGTTCTCTCTCTCTCTCTCTCTCTCTCTCTCTCTCTCTCTCTCTCTCTCTCTCTCTCTCTCTCACTCTCGTGCTCTCGTTCTCTCGTTCTCTCGTTTCTCGTTCAACCCTAGCAACGTTCGGGGTCAGCGAGCAACAGGAGTCCTCGAGCCGGAGAATACACAGAGAAGAAAATGTGTTATACGCGTAACATGCGAGGAAGGAAGAGTAGTACGGTTTTCTTCGATTCGAATCGATGAAATTTTTTTCCTCGGTCGACGAATCCGAGATCTCAACGTGTCACGTAGCATCGTTATTTTTTCGCACGTGTCTTTTTTTTTGTTCTCCCGGTTTTTTGCAAACGGTGATGTCTCGTCGTATAACGGGATTTAGAAGGACTTTAAGAAAACGGAGAATGTGGATGGAGTGCGTTGGATTAACGAGCCTGCGACATCTTGGCATTGTTCGAGAAATGATTTTGCTATTTTCTCGTCATTCTTTTTTTAAAGTCATACTTATTTTTTTGTAAATAAATAAGTCTTCTTTTTTCTTTCTATATTTTCGTTTTTATCAAATATTTATTGTTTTGTTGAAAATTTTGTTATATTGTTTCAACTGTGAGTCGATAGTCGAGTAAACACGGCAAATTGATTTCTTTTGTTTTTAACGCTGATGGACGTGTTTCGAGAATTCGCTCGAGAGTCTCAAATAACGACGATATACGTACCTAAGGAATAAAGACGAGGGGACTGAAAGATACGTGAGAGAAGAAACGTATTGCGAGCGAATTTAATGGAAATCTGAGGGGCGAAAAGGAGATAAAACAAAGGTGGAGAGTCGGAGGAGTTTCTCGGGACAAGTGTTTTATTGGGGCAGTGGGACAAGACAAGAAGAAGAAGAAGAAGAAGAAGAAGAAGGAGGGCGAAAGGGGAAAACAGCTTCGAGGAGGGAAAATTGAGAAGACTCGGTCGAAGAAAACGTAACGTTGAAAAAGAAATGAAAAAGTAGGCCACGTGGAAAATCGTTCGGTCCGTCTGGAAACGTTGACTCGCGATCTTCCCGAAGAGAGAGAGACAGAGAGATAGAAAATAACCCTTTCACTAGAAACCAGCCCCTCCCTTTTTCGCTCTCTTTCTCTCTCTCTCTCTCTTTCTCTCTTTTCTCTCTCTCTCTTTTCGGTCCACAACGAGTAATACGGTCGAACGACGAGATAAAAAAAATAGCCGGTTAAATAATCTCAATAATTTTCTATCCCTCTCGTATATTTCGCGAGACGAAGTCTTCGACGGAATCTCATTAGAAAGTGTTTATTTTTTTTATCCGTATATATCATCGTCAATATCAAGAGATATTCATGTTTTACGAAACTCGAAAATCTCTCGAGACCGTCTTCGTGCACAATATTGCGTTTCTCTCGTCTCGCGAAACTTTTCAGAACACGTTTATCGTCGAAATTCGCGATCCGTTCTCGCGACGAGTATGTTAATTGATCGTCGTGACAAGCGTATATTACGTTTCGCGAATTTTATCGTCGCGTGATACATACGAGATTTATTTCACGATCCGATGTCGAAAGATCGATGCGCGACAACGGAGAGTCGTTCGCGCCGTTATAATGTCAAATTCCGATGATTATAAAAAACAAAACAAAACAAAAAAATACAATCTCGTATACCGTCCATTGCGTCGCCAACGTCTTTTTCAAAATTAAATTACGCGTTATTTCGCTTTTATTTTCTTCTCTTCGTTCCATCGACATCGAAATTCTTGATAAATACGGAAAAATTGTGTTCTCCGTTTTTGTTTTGTTTGTTTTTTTGCGTCTGTCTCTCTCGTTTTTTTCGTTTCTTTTTCTTTTATCCGGCGAGCGTCAAAGAGATTTAAATAATGGCTCGGTATATTCGCGAACGACTCGCGGGAGCAGGGACAAAGGGAGAAAAAAAGCAGCGGACTGCGAATGTTTCAAAGAAATATATACGTATCAGCGTGCGGCCCGTACCGAAAAAAGACTTTTACGCACGCAACACTGCCGGTATATTTTCTTTCGAGCCGCGAGGCATCGAGAATCGCAATATGCCGTTCTGGTTTCAGGACCTAGCACAAAGAGTTACAAGCAACGTGGGAGTGACGAGCTTTCTCTCCCTCTCTCCCTCTCTCTCTCTCTCTCTCTCTCTCTCTCTCTCTCTCTCTCTCTCTCTCTCTCTCTCTCTCTCTCTCTCTCTCTCTCTCTCTCTCTCTCTCTCTCGCTCTCTCTCTCTGTCTCTCTCGCTCTCTCGCTCTCTCTCACTCACTCACTCACTCAGTCACTCTTACCCTCTACATCTTTTTCTCGAATTCCACGTATTTTTCTTTTTCACACTGAACATAAGCAAAAGCGCAAAGATAAATGATACTTCGAAGACGCTCCAAGGGGTTAACGAGGCGAGAGCAAAGAGAAAATTCTCATAGTTCAATTATCCCGAAGCCACGTTAAAGCAAAACCAGAGACTCTAGTTTTCGAGTTTAAACTTCCTTTGTGCCGTCTCGGCCGTGTACTTTTAGCCTCCGATGTTTCTCGTTCATTCCGAGTTCGAAACAAAAGAAATTACATAAAGAACGAAAATTAGATAAAGGTTTGAATTTTCTACAGTCAAATTTTTTATATACGAATTCACGAAGTTTTGTCTCCTATTATTATATTTTTCAAACTCGAAGATTCACGAATCGTACGAATTTGACGATAAATGTCAAATAATTATCCGAAAGGATTTTTTTTTTAATTTAAAAAAATAAAACCGAGGCTAAATATTCCTAACAGGATCAATAAAAAAAATTCGATATCCCCGAGGGAGAATTTTTCGTGGCGCTTTTCCACTCGAACGTTTCGATAAAAAATTCATCCTCGAGGAGATAAGACTCGGGACCAAAAGTGGAGACGAGATTGTTAAGTCCTTCGATGTCCCGACTTCTTTTTATTTCTACGATATATAACAATGTATATATATATATATATACGATGATAAAAAGTTTCTTCTATTTCGCGTTTTACCCCACTCGAAGCTGTTACGAGCGCTTCTCGTTCTTTCTCCCCTTTGTTCAACGACATAGCGAGAGTCAACTTCCGCGAAAAACTGTTTCTCCCTCTCTCTCTCTCTCTCTCTCTTTTGGTCTCTCTCCTTCTTCCCTCTTTTACGTCGCTAACCTCTCTGTGAAAATGTCCTGCTTGTGCCATGGATTACTCTGTATCAGCTCGTTATATTAACCCACGTAACAGTTTCTACAAGACCCCCCGAGGTGGTTACGCGCCCTCTTGCGTTCTCATCCAGAAAATTCTTTCAACCTTCCCATCTCTCTCTCTCTCTCTCTCTCTCTCTCTCTCCCTCTCTCTCTCTTTCTGACTCTGTGCGTGGGTCTCTCTCTCTCTCTATTTCTCTCTCTTTCTACGGGAGCCATTAGTGTAACGAAGTTGCGGGAAGGGAAATACAGGGAAGACATCGTCGGGGCAAATCCTTACTCCTTTTATCTTTGCCCTCCTTGCGTCACTCGTTCCCTTCGTCTCCCCGTTGTTTTTTTGTACTTGAGATACCCCGCGGTATTCAGGACCAGCTTCTTCCTCCTGTCGCCATGAGCCATTTGTCTTTTCTTTCTTTCACCTACATATATATATTAGCTGTGCATCGTTACACGCGCGTGACGCACGATTCACCCTCTCTCTCTCTCACTCTCTCTCACCCCCAGGAACAGGTTCTCCGTCCCGCAAGGGCGTATGCAAATATTATATAAAGCCGCGGTTGCCCCCTGTCGGATAGCTTGCGTAGCTCGCCCCCCCCCCCCCCCCCCCGCCCCGTCCAAAAGTATACAAATTAATGCGAGATCAATATGCGATTACGTCGAAATTTTCACGGGATTATTCAACGAGAGAGCGAGAGAGAGAGAGAGAGAGAGAGAGCGAGAGAGAGGTATACGAGACGGGAAAACGAAATACCGGGTAAAAGGGAGCGTGAGGAAAGAGAAAAAGGACGAGGAGGTGATTGGGGGAAGGTAGAACGATGGAAAATATTTATGATTCATTTCTCGTGTATAATTGATGAACGAGAAAGAGAAGAACGGGACGACGAGGGAAAGAGAGAGATGGATAGTATTGAGTAAAGAATAGAAAAATTTATGATACGAAACATAGACGAGAATCGAGAAGAAAGAGGGGATTGGGGAGTGGCAGAATGGCTCCCCTATCGAGAAATGCAGGTCCGATCGTCGCGACTTTATTTTTCGATGGAGGAAGAAGAAGAAGGAAAACGACGTTGGAACGAAAAGAGAAAACGAGGAAATACAATAATGCAACTACCTCGGGGCACTAAAAGGGACACGGTGCGCGGAGTCCCTCGTGGACCGAGAACAGGGATGAGAAGAGCGCAAGGTTGAGAGGCCAGAGGCCGATCGATGTATCGAGAATCACTCGACATCGACTCTTCTCTCTCTCTCTCTCTCTCTCTCTCTCTCTCTCTCTCTCTCTCTCCCTCTCTCTTTCAGTTTCACTCAGTTGCTCCTTCCTTCGTCAGTTCATCAAATATCCCCTACTCCTATGAAAGAATAAAAGTTTAAGGTCGCTCTTCTCTCTCTCTCTCTCTCTCACTCACTCACTCACTCACTCACTCACTTACTCTCTCTTCTTAAAAACTGAAAAAGTGTGTGTATATGTGAGATATACACACACTTTTTCATTTTTTTTTCTCTCTCTCTGTCGCTCTGTCCCTCTCTTTTCGTGCTCTCCGGGCCTTTGGAGAAAATTATCTCAGCAATCTCACTCCTCGACACACACATATACCATACACATACACCCCTCTCCTCCTCCCCACTCGTCACGGGTGATGATGAGGGCTTGTTCCCTCGGCCCGTGTACCGGAAGTCACGGTTTCTCGGGCTCTCGCGCATCAGTCGTCGCGTGCTGCGACATTTCACGCTCGGAAAATATGTTCGCATCATCATCACTTATCACTCGAACCATTTACGTTGGACACGTGATACGTGGAAATATCGCGGGGAGGTTGGAACAACGATACTCGCTTGCTGAGAAATTCGTATATTTTTTCTTTTTATTCTTCAGACATTTAGTGAATTAACGTTTAATCGCGAGATGGATTTATCCATGATTTTATCACAATTGGGAATTTTTTTAATATCGCGCGATATGCTCCACGAGATGGTCGATTTTACCTCATTGCGATTCTATTTTTGAATTATTAAGAATTCGGGTCGCTCCTCAACATTTTTGAAAAAGAAAAAAAAACGTATTTCGATAATTTTTTTAATAAATTCGTATCGCGATGTAGGATACGAGTGTGTCGGTGTTGTCGTTGTGTGCTCGACTGTCTCTTCTCTTTTTGCACCCTTTGAGATACCATTAGGGTAACAAAGTTACAACATAGCGGGTAAGGCTACGAGGCCAGCCCCATATTATACTCTCAACTTCAACTCTCCCTCTCCCTCTCTCTCTCTCTCTCTCTCTCTCTCTCTCTCTCTCTCTCTCTCTCTCTCTCTCTCTCTCTCTCGCCCGCACGCTCTCTCTCCTGCTTTTAGCCCTTTATTATTGCCTCCTTTTGTAACCGTGTGTGACGAACGTCATCGCGTCGTCATGATGCACCGAGCTTTCCCAACCGCCCGCAGCATCAGCCCGGTCTACGGAAATAATAGAGAGAAGGAGAGGGGGAGAGAACGAGAGAGAGAGAGAGAGAGAGAGAGAGAGAGAGAGAGAGAAAATTCGATCGTCCCGCCCGTGTGAGAGCTCGCGGAATAAGCTAAATATATATATATAAATTTATTTGTCTCGTATATATATATATATGTTATATATATAAATACATATTTATGTATAATACGATGATGAAAATGGCATGAAAGAGCGAGAGTCACGATGCGGGCAGTAGCATCGTTGTTTCCATGCAGCGACTCCGCCAGTTTCCAACAGTCCGACGTGACAAATATTTCACAGTGTGTATAAAAGTGACTTTAAGTCAGTTTCTCGGGGACGTTTCATCGTAGACTTCGTCAACACACTCTCTGCCACGTTTCTCTGGCTCATACATATAATAAGGACGCGTAGTGAGTGAAACTCTAAGAGAGAGATGGAGAGAGTGAGAGAAAGAGAGAGAGAGAGAGAGAAGGAGGAAGTCAAAGGAGACCGGAAGTCGTGTCTCGCAGTCAGCTCTGCAAAGCACCTCGAGTGTGCCTCGAGACGCGACCTGAGAAAGCTCGCGACAAGCTCCTCAAGCTATGCATCCACTAATAGCGGTATACCCGTGGCCACTCGAGATAAAGGGTGGCGAGAGTAAGGTACGCCTTGGAAACAAAAAAAAAACGAAAAGAAGCAACAAAAAAAAAAGTCATAAGAATAGGACACATGTGGTCAAGGATGAAACTGCTCCAGGGGATTGGCAGAGACCGAAGGATATTTTTAACTTCGAGTGTTTACGAGAAATTCTCGAAGTAAATGAAGTACCCGTGAGATCGCAGTGGAGAGAAAAGAAAGTCCGCCCGCCGTTGGTATTAGGTGAATTCTTGCGATATAATAATTTTCGGTTTTTATCCATTTTTCCAATAATTCTTGTTGAATTTTCGTCACGATAAACGTTTTTTTTAAATTTACACGGTCGAGTTATTTTTTTATTTACAACTATTTTGAATAAATTGAGAAAAAGAGAGAAAACAATCTACAAAGAAAAATAGAAAATTTATCGCGAACGTCGATGATCTTACTACGTAAAGCCATTGGAAGTTTTCTTTTTATGCAAAAGTTTGCACTTCGCCATGTCGATCTTTACGAAGTTTTTGTATATATATATATATAGATATATATCTTATATCTTATTTGCGCGTGTAATATTTTATATCTATGCCTTACGTAAGATTGTTTCTTTTCGTTCGATACTTTATCGAGGCTGACTCGCGCTTCTTGTCGAAGTCTCGAGTCTAATTATCGGTTCGCGCGTCACTTCTCTCTCACGGCTCGTTATTCTTCCTCGTCGTTTCCGAAGGTCCGCTCGCGAATCTCGAAAAGAGGCGGGCCATTAGCGTAACTAAGTTACGAGAGTCGCTCATAAAAGCTCTTCGCTACCTTTTTTTGTCTTTTTTTTCCCTTTTTTTTCACGCGGTATTGGCGCTTTCTCTCTATCGCCTTCTTCGCCTTCGCCCGGATACTTTATTCTCTTGCCTCGGGGGGGAAGAGTTTCGATCTTTTGTCAGTTTCAGTTAAGAAAACCAGCCTCGTCGTTTTATAATCCGTCGGTTTTTTTTTAAATTTTTCATTCACCTCGCACTTTCACCTCGCTCTTCGAAACGAAGTGAGAGAGAACTTTTTTCATATTCCATCATAAATCATTGTGAAAAAAATCGTTAGCGCTCATCTTCGAATTAATAAACCGATTAATTAAATTTTTCAATTTTTTTTCGAAAATACGAAAAGAAACGAAAATTCTCACGTAACGTTTTTTAAAATAATTCTTTATCTCTTCGTAATTGAAACGAACGATCGAACGTACGTTTTCTTCTTCTTCGTGTTTACACGTATGAGCGCGACTTTATATTTCACTAATCGTCTTTTATTCAACAAACAAATATTTATATATGTATGTATTTTTTTCATATTTCAATAGCACACGCGACAATGGGTACATAATAAACTACAAATATCGTATCGAACGGTGCACACGTAGCTTCAAAAGGTCACCAACGTGTGTTTCATCGTGACAATCTTTGTGCTCGCCCTCGCGAGAGTTGTCGCGAATTTATATTTATATAGGCGCGCGTATATTCCCAAAGGGTTTCGCCTCGTATCAATATTTTATATACATATATATATATCTATCTACGTGTGTACAGAAAGAACGAGTAAAATCCATGGAGATATGTGGCGGCATCGAAAAATTCGAGCTGGACTCGGACCTTTTTTTCCGTCTTTTTATTTTTCGATACTTTTTAGTTCTACCATTTCCGCGGTGTGTATTGTACAAAAATGGGGGGGAAAAAAAGGAAAGCGAATATGGTGATAAGGAAAGTGGGGAAATGTAGGGTTGAATGAAGAAAAAAAATTACCTCGAGAATGGAACATTTGGCTGTATATATAAATTTTTTTCTTTTTTTTTGCTCGGCAACGCCCCTTTCTACTTCTTTAATCTTGAAGAAAAAGAAAAATAAGGCAAAAAAACAAAAGAAAGAATGAGCAAAGAGCAGCGCATCGAGAGAAGAAAAAGAGTGGCATTAATAGAGTGCAATGAAAAACCGGGTAATTCCCGGCCTCGTTGACTTTGTGTTCCCAGGCCGTGAGCGCGCCACACAAATGGGATACTTTCACGTACCTGACGCCAACCTTCTGCGACCACTGCGGCTCGATGCTTCACGGCATTGCGCATCAGGGCTTCAAATGTTCAGGTAGCTAATAAAAAAAATCAAAATCAAAAGAAAACTGAAGCAATTAAAAAAATGAAAAAAACAAAATCACAGAATAATTAATAATTAACAAAAATCAAGCATCAAATATCGGCATAACGTTTAACCACTCTCTCATTTTACGCCCGTGATAATGCTAATGTGCACTACATAGGAGAATGCAAAAGTATGAATCGTAGTACAAAATACAAAAAAAAAAAAACGAGATCCTTCAGAAAAAAAAGAGAAAAAAATGATAAATTTGTTCGAGTCGAAAATTGCACGAGTAGTCGAAGAACAAAATAATATTAAAACAAAACAAAAAGGGAAGACAATAATACCGATCATTTTTTTCTCTCGTTCGAGAAGCTCGCGCTCTCGTCCGCGAGGGTTCGGTAAATATTAATACGAGGGAAAGAGACGACCGAGTCGATATTTAGGGACTTTTGTTTGGTGGGACAGGGGAGAAGGGTGATCGGTTCGAGGGTTGAATGAAGTCGGTCTCATTTATTCTCGGTATAAAAAAAAAAAAAAAAAACACACACCCTCGAATGTGAGTATGCCTCTATCGCATTATGACCACGTTTAATACGTAATAACTTAGACCTTAGACCTTAGACGAGCCCTTAGGTTTTCACAAGGAATTTTGAGGCGATCTACGCGTTTCTTCCATCTCGACGCGGCGTCTTTGCTCGGTCACGTACGTGATTTATCGCGAGCCTCGTAGCAGCATTATGTACTTCACCATAACACACGTATATATTCTCTTCCACTCTCGTTCGTTTACTTTGCGAAGAGAGATGCAAAAAAAAAAATAAAAATCAACTCACATCCCCTCCACTCGCTCTTTTTTTTCTATTATCGAATTCTTCTTCGACGAACGTGTGACGTAATTCGACCTTTGAAAAAAACAAAAAAGAGATAACATTAAAAGCTTCTCCCGATTAGTCGAAGCCTCGTTTTTATTGCGAAACGCACGAAATCCCCTTATCTCGGCCCCTGGAACGAGCTTTTTTGCCCTCTTTTTGAAGTTTTAACGTTTTTTTCGTTCATTCGCGTTACGTCACTCCACGGATAGATAGCTAGTTTTTTTTTGGTCTTTTATTGTATCGCTAGGAACGTTTTTTTTATTGAAAATAACAAGAAATCTGTTTTTTGGATTTTTTTTAAAAAGTTTTTTAGTTTTCTATCACGTTCGACTGTTCCATTTTTCGCTAATTGTCGTCACGGAAAGTTTTACTCGTGATATTTATGTCTATCTATATTTATTATTTGTATACTTGCTATATCTCTCACCCAGTCCCACGAAAAAGCTCTCTCGACATTCGTAAAGCTCTTTTTAGCTGTGACCCTCGCGTCGACTATACGATACGTAGTACTCGTTGTAAATTTATTAAATTTCATCCACGTATGTACGCTCGCAACCATTTAAATTATAGTGCAACACATACGTTTTAATAATAACAACGAATCGTTCAAAGAAAACGGAAAAATATTTGAAGATACCTATTTTTTTTTTCTTTCCAACTCGTATTAGTCGTTGCAAGCTGTCGTTCTTTTTCAGTAAAATAAAAAAAATCCCCAAAGTATTCTCGTAGTTCGAAAATAAAGTATGAAAATTTGTATTAAAATTCGGTTCAACGATGAATCGAAACAAAATTGATAATTAATTAAATAAAATGTACTCGGCAAGTTTTCGATCGCCGAATTATTTTATTTAATTCGAACGAATTTCGTTTCATTCGTACGTAATGTTTCTTTTCCCCCCTCTTTTTTCTTGTTATCGTTGTAGTTGTTGTTCTTACTGTAAGACGAATTAATCGTTTTTTTTTTCGATGTTATTTGACGCGATTCATCCGATGGGTTTGCCCCGATCGAACGTAGATTTTATTTTTTTACGAGCTACTCAACTCACGCATCACCTCTGCATGTTATACGTATATATACATTAATATATCATACTTGATCGTACGGTAGATGATACACGGCTAACTTTAAGAATACTGTATACTACCTATACATATGTATATATATACATATATATATATATATATTATACCCATATACGTCCATATATATTTATACGTTTCTCTCGATTGGACTTTCGACCTTATTTCCGTAGTTCCACTTTATTATTGATTCGTGTCATCACAGCATTACCCGTGTAGCTAAATACGATTTAACAAAAATAACCACACACAACTCTTTGTAAATATACGTGCGAAAAAAAATTTGACAAAAAACAAACAAATTGAAAAAAAAAAAAAAATTAGGGCTAGGGGGGTTTATGGGTTTTTATGATCGAGAGAGAAATAATCGACGAGGATAATCAATGATCTGATAACGTGTAGCATGCGACATGAACGTACACAAGAGGTGCGAGGTGAGCGTGCCAAATCTTTGCGGTTGCGATCACACGGAACGACGCGGTCGCATGGAACTGAACATCACCGCCACCGGCAACAAACTCATTATCGAAGGTAAAGGTTTACCAAAATATTTTCATCGACTCGACTATCTTCGTGGAAATATTAATTTTTTTATTTGTTTTTTCTTTTACTTTCTTTCTTTTTTTTCATGCTAAAAGTCAAGAGAAAAAGAAAATTCACGACTTTCTCAAACCGCGACTCTGTCGAGTCCGATTACCTAATTAAAAGTTTGCCCGTGAGATGTCGAGGTAGTAAGGGGCTTCTGAACGTTGTTTGCAAAGAAAGCGATATTGCGAGAGGAGGGTTCGCGCTTCGGAGATCGCGGTTACCCAACCCGGGGTTAAATTGAAATTAACTTTTTACGGGGCCAATTCACGAGAATCGTATTTTCGTTAATATTTCGTCGTGGTGTCTCGAGTTGATCTTTTTTGTTTTTTGTTCGTTTTGTTTTCTATTTTTTTTTTTCGTTTATCCGGATGACAAAAAATCAACCCCCGAGACGAATTTAATTCTCGCTGCTTTCAGTAAAACAGGGTCGAAATCTCATCCCGATGGATCCGAACGGTCTTTCGGATCCTTACGTCAAGCTAAAACTAATCCCGGACACGGATGGAGTGAAAAAAAAAACGAAGACAATCAAATCATCTTTAAATCCAGAATGGAACGAGACAATCAGCTTGTAAGGACAAACTTATTTTTTAAATATTTTTTTTAATGATAATTATCAGTTTTTTTAAATTTAGGAATAATAATTTGAATAATAATAATGATAATAAATATAATGATAATGATAATAATAATATTTATAACGATAATAATTCGATTGCATTAATATTCTAAGTACCGCGAAGATCTCATTATAATGATATTAAATTTCCGCGAGACTCGCTATCGTCTCGTATGCCAGCGAAAGCTCGCGTAGCACAGAAAGCTTCTGTACTTCGGGGAACAGAAAGAATAATTAAATCTACGGGGATTACAATGGAGTCATACGAAAAACCCTTTTCGCTATGACTCGGCTCTGATATGTAATTAACTAATTATTCGACTCGACGAGCCAACGAAGAAGAAACCAGAGGGATAAAGGAAGAGAGGAAAAAGACTCACGTGTTTCTCGGTAAAAAAAAAACGAGGGGAGATCCATTACGACGTTCGCTGAATTAAACAAAAAATCACGACTATTTTATCATATTTTTGTTGTTGTTCTTATCGTCTCGTTTATTTTCTCATTATCGTCGTTACGAAAATTTGTGTTTTTCAGCGACCTCAAAGCCGAGGACAAGGACAGACGACTTTTGATAGAGGTTTGGGACTGGGACAGAACGTCGAGGAACGATTACATGGGCTCACTCTCGTTCGGCATATCGGAACTGCTGAAAGCACCGGCGACCGGCTGGTTCAAACTTTTGACACAGGAGGAGGGAGAGTTTTACAATGTTCCTGTGCCGGAAGAGGGTGTCGATCTTGCCGAGCTCAAGACCAAGATGCGAGTACGTTGAAATTTGTTTTTGCTCGAGATAAAACAACGTTGAAATAAGAAACAACGGGCGGAAAAAAAACTTTTCGCTCGAAACTTCTTCCTGTTCTCGTTGGCGTCAACGAGGCAGGGAAACGACGAAATAAAAAAAAAAAAAAAAAGAAAGAAAACAAGAACGAAGAAAATTTATTCTCGACTTACGCCACCCTTGCCTCGAGGGTGAATTGACGGATAGGCTTATTCTTTTCTCGTCTCATTTGTTTCAGAAAACTTCGGTGACGAAAAAAGTTCCGATGACACAGGACCGAGAGGTACCACACAATATGGGCAAGAGCGACTTGATAAGAGCGAGCGATTTCAATTTTCTCATGGTGCTAGGAAAAGGCAGTTTCGGAAAGGTTGGAAAGTTATCTTCATTCGTTTCAATTTTGAGGGGAAAAAAAAAACAAACAACGCAATAAGAAAATACAAAAATATAAAACGTGAAAATAATTCACGAATTAATTATAGAACACGTTCATGATCTTTGATTTCTTTTTTTTAGGTATTGCTAGCCGAACGAAAAGGCACGGACGAACTTTACGCGATCAAGATTCTCAAAAAGGACATTATCATTCAGGACGACGACGTCGAGTGTACGATGGTCGAGAAACGCGTACTTGCACTCTCGCACAAACCACCGTTTCTCGTTCAACTTCACTCATGTTTCCAAACTATGGTTAGATATTGTCGAACAAACCTACCCTTTAAAACTAGACCCCGGTATCTCACTCCACCGTTTATTGCACTTTGTGAAACTTTCCGTCTCGTTTTCAGGATCGACTGTACTTCGTTATGGAATACGTCAATGGAGGAGATCTCATGTTCCAGATACAACAGTGCGGCAAGTTTAAGGAACCCGTTGCAGTGTAAGTTTCAAAGTGTAAATGTACTATTCGATATTATAGATATATATTTAAATACGTTCACGAATTTAAATTTAATTTTCCCTTTTTTTTGTATTTTTGAGAAAATCATTACTAAAAAAATAACGTTCGTAATTAATATTCGTTCTGTCGAATAGATTTTACGCGTCCGAAATCGCGATTGGTCTGTTCTATCTTCACGCCAGAGGAATCGTCTATCGAGATTTGAAACTCGACAATGTATTGCTCGATCAGGATGGTCACATTAAAATCGCGGATTTTGGAATGTGCAAGGAGGGTATTACCGGTGATAAAATGACCAAAACTTTCTGTGGCACGCCTGATTATATTGCTCCAGAGGTAATTCGTGATTTAGAAAAACGAGACTGAAGATTGTGAAGAGTCGCGGGAATGCAATTGAAATTTTTGTCTTCGTTCAAGATTATACTTTATCAACCTTATGGAAAATCCGTTGATTGGTGGGCTTACGGAGTTTTGCTTTACGAAATGCTCGTCGGTCAACCGCCTTTCGACGGTGAGGACGAGGAGGAATTATTTGCTGCGATCACGGATCACAACGTCAGTTATCCCAAAAGTCTTTCCAAGGAGTCCAAAGAAGCTTGCAAAGGGGTAACGAAAATTTAATTATCCCACTTCTGTCTAGTAAAATATTTAACAATACAAAAATAACATATTGCTCGAAGCTTTATTAAAATTTTATTGGTTTTTTATTTTTGCAGTTTCTCACCAAGAATCCTAGCAAGAGGCTTGGCTGTGGTTTTCGTGGCGAGGAAGATGTACGGGGTCACGCGTTCTTCCGGCGTATAGATTGGGATAAAATTGAGAATCGAGAGGTCCAACCACCTTTTAAGCCGAAGATCGTAAGTTTCAGTAAAAAGAGAAAAATAAAACAAAAAATTGTTTGCAAAATTCACTTAAGATTTTAATTCTCTCTACAATTCTCGTTCTTCTCTTTAATTTGCAGAAACATAGAAAGGACGTGAGTAATTTCGACAAGCAATTCACATCAGAGAAGACAGACCTAACGCCAACCGACAAGCTATTCATGATGAATCTCGATCAAACGGAGTTCATGGGTTTCTCGTACCTGAATCCAGAATTCGTCGAGCATATTTAAGTAAAGAAAAAAAGAAAAAAAGGAGAAAACAAAGAATAAGAAAAAGAGAAAGCAGAGGAAGAAAAAAATTGTCATTTTGTCATTCGAAACTCTCGTCAAAGTCAAGTCAAGTCAGTAAAGTTTCTTTCTTTCTATCTCTCTCTCTCCCTTTCTCTCTCTCTCTCTCTATCTTTCTTTCCTTTCACACTTTCCCTCCCCTTCACTCTCGCGTCTCTCGATTTTTCATACAGCGCGAACATACATTTACTTTTGTCGAACGAAAGTAACGTAAAATATGACAAAGATAAAAAAAGAAAAAACAGTATTCGAAAAAACGCTCGTGACGACGACGACGACGACGACGACGACTACGACGACGACGACGACGACGACGACGACGAAGGACAATTGCCATTCTCGACGTTCACCATTTGTTCTTCACCCCTTGTTAACTATAAAAAAATACCAAGACTTTTCAATGTATTTTGAATTTTAAGTATATCGGACGCCGCGCGTCCTCATCGCGATTATATTTGGGCGGTTTTCGCTTCGCGAGATAAAAGAAAACAAAAAATGAAAAAAAAAAGGTAAAACAGAAAGAAAATGGAAGAAGCGTCGCCGTGAGTTTTATCATAGAAAGAAATAAAAAAAATGTGATTGCGGATTTAGGAAAACAGGAATGAATTATCAACGACGATAATGAATAATAAATGACGATTCTTACGTTGAGAGATACGTTGATGATAAGATGGAAATACGAAGATTGTTCGGAGGAGATTTTTGAGAAATCAAGCAGTCTGATAAGGATCGGAAAAAGGAGGAATGACGTGACAAAGTGAAAAACAAAAAAAAACGTAAAGGATAAGAATATGAAAGGAGAAAACAAAATATGAAAACTGTCTTCGTTTTCTGCGTATATTATGCATTTACTTCAGTAGTCTCTACTGTCGCCTTCCAGAGTTATATATATAATATATTTCACATATATATTCGATGAATGAATATATTATACATATATACATAAAATAATATATTTATAGGTATACGAACACACGTAAACATATACACACACAGACACACATAAACACACTGAAAAAAATACACGTAACGAATGGTCGTACCTCAGGGACCTTGTTGGGTGAAGAGTTTCGTGTGAATTCGACGCTCGGAGGTAAAACCGTGAGTTTTGCGAGACAAAATAGTTGCCACACGACATTTGGAGATTGTGATATCGCGAGGCAAAAAATGCCACATGTGGCGAGATATTGCGAGAGAGTCAGGGTGGCAGGGTGAGAGAGAGAGGGAGAGAGGGAGCGTCAAGAGGGATTTTTTCTTTTCTTTTGTACTCGTGAGTCCAGAAGACTGAGGGTGAAGATAAAGAGAGAAAGAGAGAGAGTGAGCGAGAGTGTGGGTTATTTGGGGCGGAAAAGAAAGAAAAATTGAAAATCCTGAGGTCTAAGAGGACTCCATCGAGGTCAAACGGGCCGCGTGTACGACAAGAAAAATACAAGACGAACAATAAAGAGGGAATAAAAGTAGGGAACGGTACAAGTGGCTCCTGCGAAAGCCCTTGGGAGTATACGACCGGAAGACCCAGGATACATAATTTATCGAACGACACACGTGGACAAGCATTGGACAACGCCAGCCAGCCAATATTCTACGATACCCCGGGGAATTTTGTAATGGAAATAACAGTGTTAAGGGTGACCGAGGGCGCGAAATAGAGGGACGATCTTTAGCGAGGAAAAAAAATGAGTTTTTCACCAGAAAACTTTGAGGGAAAAATAAATTATTGAAAATATTTCCTTCTAACGCGTGTCAAATATTTTTGAAAAATTAGTTTTTCTTTTTTTTTTGCTATAAATTTGTTTCTTTCTCGGTAAAAGTTCAATTGTTTTTTGGGCACTGACGCTATTCTCGCGAAATTTGGTTTCTGATTTGATGGAATGAAAATTATGAAAATAAAGAAGAAAAGAAAATGTGTGCGATTTTAGGATTTTCTGAATTCGTTGTTCGTGTCCCATCGAGCAATACGTGACCGGTCTTACAGAGAGGCGAATTACCGTAGTAAGCATTAATATCATAGATCGTTCGTTCCACTCACCCCCGATGAAACCCTCTTTTACCCTCGAAGCTCTTTCTCCCTCTCAGTCTCACTGACTACGCGCGTCACACAGGACATTAACTACGTACGTGTAATATAAGTGAATGTACAGGCTGTCCAGTTTTTCTATATTTCCACAATCTAAAAAAAGAAAAACAAAACAAAAATATAAGACAAAAAACCGAAAAAAAATATTCTTAATTTCGAATATTTTTCGGTGAACGCGGTAGTAAATTTTTAAGGTCGGTCTCGTTGCGAAAAAAAATTAAATAAATGGGGAAGCCCTTTTATATTCACTCGTTAGGAACGAGAAGTTGCTCTCACGTGACCACACGTCACGTGATACTTTAATTTTTCATGCTAAATGACCGGATAATTTCGGTTTGAAAGATTAAAATGGGATATCCTGTGCAAACAAACACAGACACGAAAAAAACACGCTATCCTCCCCCTCTCTCTCTCTCTCTCTCTCTCTCTCCCTCCCTCTCTCTCCTTCTCGCTCTCTCTTTTTATCTTCATTCTTTTTATATAATATATACATATACACTCATATATATATATATATAAGTGTAATCACACAGACACACATAACACACAAACACACGGAAATTCAGACATAAGACTCGATTGTCCCGGGACACGATCGCCACAGGGCAGTTCTCTATAGTGAGACACCCCGGGCAAGGAACGGCAGAACGAGACACGAGACGACCTTAAAAAAAATATATATATATACATATATATATATATATATATATGTGTCTCATCGTTTCCTCGCAGCGCCGATTTTCGTCTCACGTATTATTACCTATATATACAAGTATATATATTTCTACATATATATATATGTATGTATCGACATAATACCCATAAACATTAAAAATAATTATTGTTACATATAATATTAATTAATTATTTAAATGATATAATAATAATAACAATAACGATAATATATAAATACATAGAGATAAATCTTTTTTCATCAAATTTAATTAAAATTAACATGATCGTTGATCGGTGTTTCGTGACGAATTGGGAAAGTTCCAACGACGAGGGATCGAACATACGTATCAGCAGGACGATCGATCGATCGAGAAATCATTCGTATGATAATGTGGCGTTGAATGAAATGGGAAAAAATATTTTAAAAAATTTAAAAAAAAACGTAAAAGCAAAAAATAAAACATAGGAAAGAGCAACACGATTACGTCATATCTCGAATATTTGTTTGTATTAGCCTAATTACGGATGCGGACTCCGTCTCGTTTAGAGAGTAAACGTTGTAGGAAATTTATGGGAGCTCCGTAGTTTTTAATTTGTGGTCGAAAAAATAAAAAAGAAAAACGATCGACCAAAAAAACAAAAAAAGAAGGAAGAAAAAAAAAAGAAACAAAACTCGTACTCTCTCGGTGATATTAGCGATCGAGCGACGGAGGGCGCGATTTTTCGAAATGATCGGTCGGTGTGAATGTGTGCTGTAAATATCGATCGATCGTCCATGGCCGAGAAACAAAAAAAAAGAAAAAAAAATACATTAAAAAAAATAATAATAAAAAAGTGAATAATATACTCCCTCTCTCGTCGTGATCTCGAACACGAACACGTATGCGCTATAGAAAACAAAAATTGTATTATTATTATATTAGAGAAGAAAGAGAAAAGAAAAACAAAAAACAAAAAAGAATGAAGAAAGTGGAAAGAAGAAAAAAAAAAGAATAACGAACGAAGCGAATTAATAACGTTGCACGACGTCTCCTCTCGGTATCTCGTAATAAACGTCTCTAACGTCACTCGCATCCCGACTATATCCAACACCTTTTATCATTAATCCATTTTGCCCATAATGTGTATATTTCTTCCAACGCGTCGCGCCCACAAGTTACACTGTTTAATAACTATTATAAAAAGAAAAAAGCAAAAAAAAAATAATAAGAAAAGAAAAACAAAACTAAAAAAAATCGCTCGAAATCTATTCTTGTACCAATCTCAAAGAGTCTTCCACGTGTGTATCGCTCGCGCGCTATCCTTCTTTTACTATTTCATACTTTTATCCTCTATTTATTCCTTTCTTTTGTTTTTTTTTCGTGTATACACACAAAGATTTGACTTGATTTTTTGTTTTTTTTTGTTTTCGTCTTTTCGCACTGTCGTCCTTTGCCTCGAGTACAGACACGTTGTAACTCTACTCGTAATTTTTCAAACTGTCCTCGGTTCTCATCGCTTTTTCACTTATGCTTCGCGAGTCTTGCGTACTTTTTTCAAAATAATTTCTTGAAACATACAAAATAAAGAAAAACGAACGAACGCGAAAAATATCGTCACTCGCTCTTTCTGTCGCTCCCTGTCGAAATCTCACATAAATATACACACCTACGGATACGTAAAACACACACACACACACAGGGACACACGAGAGAAGAGAAAACCAAATATTCGGTGTGTCGCTCCCTTCTCCTCCCCTTCGTGCGCATAATCGATTTTCGAGACGTGCTCAACCCTAGTCGAGAATCGAGATGTTCGCGCGAAGCAAAAGAATGAAAAACAAAAAACAAAACAAAAAAAATAAAGAATAAAAAATAAAATAATAATCGCCTCGCATCGGGCGTTATTTAGATTTTACGAATTTTCCTAGTTTTTAGCTCAAAGATACGAGGAACGACAATTGTGAAGAAAACAAAATAAATAAAAAAGAAACAAGTAATTTGGGAATAGGAATAAGGATCGAGGAGGTTGAACGAGATGAATTCGTGAACGACGATCCATTCGAGGATCTTCCTTCGCTCGAAAAATGTGACAAAAAAAAAACCAAAAAAAAATTGAAACAAACTCATGTGATTCGCGAAATGATTAACCGACCGCTCTCCTTTTCCTCCATTGTTCAAGCGATCGTTTTGCTTGCACGAGATACGAACCAGCAAAAAATAATTTTCCAAAAAAACAAAACTGTAAGAATATCAACGGACGTTGCAAAAAAAAGAGCAAGATAGAAAAACGTACACGCAATACACAAACACACACACACAGGCATTTTCGAATCCGTCGTTCATTGTCGATAAAGATGGGAAAAATAAGGAGTTGAGAATTAGACGAGAGCTTGTACATCAACGGAATATATTTGAGAAGAAACAGGAGAGGATAAGAAAACGTTTTAGTCGTGAAAAGAAAACGAAGAAGACGAAGAAGAAGAAAAAAACCGAAAGAAATAAAGAAAAAAAAGAAAACACGGTTATTCCAAGTCGCGTAGCTTTACTCGTCTCCAAGTTGTAATCTATCGCTCTCTTATGACTTATACTGTATATGCATTATATACATACACAAACATATATTTTTAAGATGTTTTTGTGCATTTATAATGTCGTAATAAAACGTTCCGAATCGTGTCATGAGAACATAATTTTCATCGATTTACGCGTGATGTTGTCCTCGATGATAAGTTATCTATTGTGTTTCACGTAACACGCCCTCGCTCCTCGCGACTACCCCGCGCCGAATAAATACAGCGTGTCTTTAAATTTCACTAAAATGAAATTTTACTTTATTAAAAAAAAAACAACAAAAATATTTAAAAAAAAAACAGAAATCCACCACGTTTCTTCAGTGTCGAACTAGCTTCTAACAGCGTCTAACATCGGTCTCGTTTACGTGGCGAAAAAAAAAAAATTATTTTGCCATCCGACGATCGAGAGCTTAAAATTAATATGTACAGAATCGTCTCGTTGACCCTCGAATGGTAGAGTTCTTGGGCGGAGGACTCGTAATTTTTGTTCTACCCGGAGATTATAATATTTTTGGCAATTTCCAGATAGGACGTCTTTGCTGCGAGCACGCGTTGGTTTGAGACTTTCCGATGCAAGAAGCGTAAGCGAGGAAATGAGGGATGTTGCTCTGCTGCAAAGTTCCGGTGAACAAATGGGCCCAAGGCCCATTCGCGAATATCGCTACGTCGTCGCCACCGTGCGTTTCCGAGTCGAGGGGCACGAGGGTCGGTGACATGTAACGAGGATCGTCTGTGAAAGAAACGAGATAATAAAAAAATTAGGTGTGGTTTTGAAAAAAAAAAAAAAAAATTTTTAATTAATTAAAAAAAAAATAAAATAAAATAAATTAATTAAAAAAAATTAATTTAAAATAAAAAACAACGTTATATCAATGTTCACTTACCGTAATTGCCAGTAGCCGGATCGTAACGCGAGCCATCCTCGTTCATTTCTCTGTAACCAGGACCATTCGCGTACGTGAGAGTCGCGTAATGAACATCGTCCGTAGCCTTACGACCGACAAAGCTGTTGATAGGATTGCCACGTTCCGGATAACCGGAAACGCTCATCGTATGAGCGTGATCCGACGTTACGACGATAAGGGTCTCCTTCTCCGAAGTCATTTCCGCGGCTTTTTCGACCGCTTTGGCGAGCTCGACCGTCTCATCCAGCGCCAATGTCGCGTATGTTCTGTGATGAGCGTGATCGATCCGGCCACCTGAAAATTGTCAACATTTTCAAGATAAATTTCAAGGTAAATTCACGTTTTTTTTCTTTTTTTTTTATATAATTTGATAAAATTAATGAAAAGTTGATATAAACGTCGACAATTTTGTCAAATTGTAGCAAATTTTTTAAATTATCAGCAAAGTTGGAATTTTTCGAGGAAACAAAATCTATAAATTTACAAAACAAAAAAACGAAAATTTCATTTTACCTTCGACGAAAAGGACAAATCCATTTTCCTCTTTTTGAAGAATTTTAATAGCAGCCTCGGTCATTTCGGTGAGCGTGGGTTTGGTCAAGGGCGAAGCTTCCAGGTGATAGGGACAGTGGGTCGCGTCGAAGAGGCCGAGAACGTGATCGTAATTCTCCGGGTGTTCGATCACCTCGTGCAAAGACGTTCGATTCCAGACGTAAACGTTTCGACTGTTACGTTCGTATTTATCGCGCTTCCATTCCTCGATAAGATTTATTCCATCCGAACGTGTACCCTGCTCGCCCTCCTCGTCGATCGTTTCCTTCGGTAGAAAAGACCTTCGACCTCCGCCAAGAATTACCTATTTTTTATTTATTTTTTTTTTTAATGGAAAAAAATGGACGCGAGTCAAGGAAAAACAAAATCTAATTTCTTTATCAAATTTTAGTTGTTTCGCGTCGTACCTTGAAATCCTTGCCAGGACTCGATTTAACGAGCTGAGTCGCAATGTCCGGACACTTTTTCGGATCATAGCCGGCTATCAATACGTTCGTGTCTTCCTCCCAGTGTCTCTCGGCGGCGTGAGCGTAACCACCGGCCGGTGATGCGTGAGTTATTCTCGTAGTCGTAACGATACCCGTTCCTTTTCCATGTTTTTGTGCCCATGACATTATCGATTCCACGTGATTTTGTTCGATCTGCGTTTCGCATTTGCCGCGCACGACGTTCCCGTTTAGACCGAGGGTTCCCTCTTTGGTCTTGACACCACCGAGATACGCGGTACTCGTGCATGCTGAATCCGGCACTTGTTTATCGAGGCACCATGTCTTGATGAAGAAATATAATTATGACGATTGATAGTAAATATATTAAATTTTTGATAAATGTTTAATAAATAATTGTTTTTTTTTTTTTTTTTTTAATATTAATTACCTTGGAAAGTCCTGTGTGGGAAAAATGTTCCCAGAAGAGAGATCCTTCCTCGCCAGGATTACCATCGAGCTGTCCGAGATACGTTCTGGCAGCCATCAACGTAGGAATGGACATTCCATCTCCGATAAAGAGAATTACGTTTTTGGCGACCGCGGTGTTTAGAGGCCTGAGAAGTTTTTGCTCCAAGACTTTCTCAGCATCTTCGTACCAGTATTCGTTATCTGCTCGACGAGAAGATGTCTATGATGTTTATCTTTTTCAGATATCGTTGGTATAGTTTTTAGACGATAGATTATTTTTTTATTTTGAATGTGCAAACAGATAAGGTTTTTGTAGTAGGATCGAGAATCGAGAGATTTCCAAAGATCGTATCGGGTCGATTGCTTTGTCGGTTTAAAAATCGACGATTTCCTCAATCCGTTTATATAATAGTTTTCTCAGTGTTCGAAAGTTCGAATCATTCGAATCAATTCGAGTTTTCGAAGACTCGAAAACTCGAATTGATTAATTCTGATATCGTTATCGATCTCACGTCGATATCACGGACTGTGAAAAATCTATATATCCGGGTTCTGTATTTCGCAGCAGAATTTTTATATCTATTTCGATCTTTTTAAAAATGATTTCATTGGCTCGCACGTGTCTTTCGTATCGATAGAGACGAACGAGAAAACGTGTTTCTTTATAAATCTTACCCGTCTCGTGATCGAACCAACGTCCAGTTGGGATTTTTAGTTTCTCCGAATTCCTCACAGAGTTCTTGTCTTGACAACCGTGCATCATGTTGTCCATCGCGTCGTCTGTAAAATTTCATGGAAAATATTTCATTGTTAAAGCGCACCTCTTAGCTCCTTCTCGTTAAGATTGGGGTCAAGTGTCGATAAATAAAAACGAAAAATTTATCTACCGATGATTTGTAGTGGAGATACTCTAGGATTGAAATATTTCTTTGATAAATATTGATTCGATAATGTTTTAATTGATCCCAATTGTTCGAAACCTTGACACGGTTCTCGAAAAAGTCCTCGATTAAAATGCAAATTTATTGAAAGATTGCAACGACGTTTTTGTTTCGAAAAGAGGATAATCCAATTAACGTTATTTTTATCCTAACTGGTTCGTCGATAGAGGAAAAATGTTCAAAATACGATTTCTTCGAAATTTCGTAGGAACCGTCAGAATTTTTATAGCCTTGAGACGATTGCTTCGAGTAGACGAGCCTTTCTATCGGCTCATACGTAATCGAACCAGTCGAAAAAATCTCGTTCTTTTTCAGTTTTTAATTAGCCACGCGAAATCAATTTCGAACTGACCTTTGAGCTTCTTCCACTTCAGATCGTCCATTCGCCCGGGCAGCGACGCGACAATCTGAAGAGCGACGGCGACGAAAACTAGAATCGACGTGTATTGTCTCATCTTGTCACAGGATCGACGACTTCACCCGGGGAATCAATCGACTGGTCGTTCGAATTCGCGAACTTCTCTACACGGACACCGAGCGAATGGTCGAATTGTTTCCCAAACCGTGCGACTAAATAGCTCCCGAGACCGCGATGTTCTCTCCCAGGTTTCTCTTCTCCCACTCACTTTATCACTCGCTACGTCAACGCTCGTGAACGACGATTATTCGTAATCGCGAGCGATCTTCAGATATCGAAAGATTGCTAAACTCTTTTTTCACAAATTATTCTGAAACTATTCACGATAAAACCGAAAATCATTATTTTCAAGCAGAAACAAAAACGTTAATACGATTGAAATATCAAAAATAATTGTACCTTAAAAAGTAACAAAAGGAAGACAAAATTTGGTCAAGGTATATCTTCGACGTATCGAACAAAAACAAGTCCACGAATTCTTACGAATATAAATCTTTTTATTTACTCGCGCGTGCGCTCTACAATTTAATTAGAAAACGAATGGAAGGACGAAGAAAATTGGCTACTGCTTTGGACTAATAAAGGTATACATTGTTTTGCGTCATTTCGATTACAAAAATAAAAGAAGAAATACGAACAAAACGTAGATAGAGAGACAGACGGACAGGTAGCGAGAGGAATAGGAGACTTATAGACGATTGAATAGATTACAGATGTGATAGGCTTCGACTATGTACAGCTTCGTTAACAAATCTTCACGTAGGACAGGTGGGTTTAATGCATCTAGCGAACGATCCTCGTTGTACGATGAACAACGATTATTTTGATTTTTTTTCATAGACACGAGGTATCGAAAAAACAAAAAAAAATGTAAAAAAAAAAGAAAAGAAAATACACGTAGAGTAGAGAGACGATGGAGCATGAGATAAAAAATAAGAGAACGTGATCGATCGAATCGATCGTGTCTCGCACGATTTGCGCGCGCCTTTGTTCATATGTACATTCGTGTCGTTTTAAAAAAATAATCATAACGTAAATATCTAATTTTTACGTGCTAAGTAAGTTTCGTCGTTTCATTTTTTTACTTTTTTTTCTTTCGACGTAACGTCGTACCTTTGTTTCGTTTGTCACGTTTCTTTGTCTTTATTATTTAAATTATTATTACTTAAAGGTAAATTAAAGATTTTAACGTGGTCTAAGGGATGCGAGGGCTGAAGGAGGAGGAGAAGGAGGAGGAGAAGGAGGAGGGAAGGGATGCTGGGCAAAGGGTCGAGGGTTTCTTCAGCCTAAACGAAGAGATCCTTTTTAACGTATCGCGGACGAACGTTTCTTTGTTCGGGCGCTCGTTTTCTTTTTCTTTCCTTATTCTTTCTTCTTCTTTCTTTACACTGGGATGTAGACGCTATGCCGCGAGCCTGCTCATCGGCCGAAATACTGCACGGTGCTCTGAAACATCGATCAAAAACATGATAATATCAATTAACTTGAAACTTATGTATATATATTTATTTGTTTACATTTTTTGCAAGTATATTTATATAATTTCGCGCGAATTATTTTTTTGTTTCCAGTGTTATCGTCACGTGCATCATCGTATCAATCCGATACGACACACATCCGCGATTAAAATCGTATGATTTTTACGAGATAGTGGCGTTGCGCGATTAAAGAAAAAAAGAATAATACCTCACGGCCAAAGTAATTGGAACGAGTGGGGTCAAATGGAAGAATAGGGGAAAAATGAAACATCTAATTTATCAGGTGGTTCATTTGACCCCGTTTATCCGTTCGATCCTCGAGAGCAGATAGTTCGTCGGATAAATACGACGCGGACGAAGAGAGAAAGAGACAAAGCGATAAGTTATTGAACGGACTGGTCGAGTTTCGAAACACTCTCTTATCAGTCAATTTAATTACTTCGATAAGCGATCGAATATTTTAGGATTCTTCTTAGGATTTTTATTATCCGTCGATCGTCGCGGTAAGAAATTCCTTTGTTTTTCTTCTTTAATTCTACATATAATGCGTAATACTATAGGTGTGAAATATGTGTATGAACAGTGAGAAAGAAAATACATGAATCGTTAAAAAAAACAATAATAACAAACGTTTCGATTAATTTTTCGTTAAAAATTTCCAAATTTTGTTTCCTTTCATCGTCCATACACATTGATAATACAGTCGAAAAACGGAAATTACACTCACCGTTAATGCATATAGACACGAAACGATGACTAGTAAATTCTTGGGACAACACACCCCGTCGTGTTCGGCGGTGCTTCCGGTTGCAGGGCGAACGAAAAAATAAAAATAAAAAATAAAATAAAATAAAAATCTACAATTTTACAACCGAGTTATAGAGATTCCTCGTGACAAATTCATCGCGATCCTCGGAAGGTTGCGCGTCGCACGATTTTTTTTGCATATCCTTGTGATATTTACAAGAATAATTTTTTTTTGTTTTTTTTTGTTTTTTTTTTAACAAAAAGTCAATAAAAATAATAAAAATAATATGCCGCGTTGGAAGCGTTGGAAGCACGATGAGACCACGACGAGAAACGAAAATTCGTTCGAGGCTGGATCGATGATGGATAAAAAAAAAATAAAAAAAAAACATACATATGAACGAAAACAAAAGAAAGACCAAAAGCCGTTGGTCGGTTGAATTAACGAAGACGTCGTCGAAAATTCGTCGGTCCCGTCATCGTGTCCCAGACCGTGCGACATCTCGTTGATTTTCGCCAGAGAGGAAGCTGTATGCCGAGCCTCTGGCACTCGTGTACGTAAGCGACGAAAGACTCGCAGTAGCAATTGTCGGTGGGACACTCACACATGTCCTGTAGGCACGATTTATAATACATCGTGGGATTCACCTTTTTGTGACAAGGCTCGAAGATCGACGATGTGAGACGATTGCACAATCTGCAAACAAAAATACAGATCGTTATCGTATATAAAAATGATCGTATTCGATATTCTACGATCGTGAAACTCGTTGATCGATCGATAATAACGATAATAAAAAATGAAACGAAACCCGAAGATCGCTATCGGAATGATCGATCCTCGATATTCGGACTATTGCGATTATTGTTGGAAAACGAGACCGGATGCGAACGTTATCGTTGACGGGTCGAAAATATTTTATTTATTTTTTATTTTTGTTTTTTTTTTTTCGACAGGATACGATTTCCTTCCGATCGACTTCGATAGCTCGTCGAACCGGGAATCCTATCGTTTCAGGTTCGATGACGATATTTAGGAAAATTAAAAGTGTTATTGATAATATTTTAATGATTGTACGAAATACGAGATTTTCGATCTTCAAATCGTCGAGGTGAGAATTTCAAGGTCGAGGTTTTCGAAAAATTGGAGATAAAATCGATGGTTTTTTGTTGTTGTTGTACCTGTGATCCTTTCGACTACGACAACGTCGGTCACGTTCGACGTTCGCACCTGAACGAGGTCTTGTGCAGGCTTTTTTCGAACCCACGGCCCAGGACTGTCCGAACACGTGAGGATCTTGGAGAAGACGACCTCGTCGCGTTGTGAAATCGTCCTTCGGTAGTGAATTGAAATTACCACATAGGCCACAGAGACTACCCCTGTAGGCCGTTGGTACCGAGACCTCGATGAAACTTATACCGTCCCACAGTACTTTCACGCCTATGTGAGTACTCACGAGAATACTGTCGTACGTTCGATTGATCTCGACCCTGTTCGGCTCGCGATAGGGCACTTCCACCTTCATACCGTTCACTTTGACTCGCATCTTCTGACCGAGATTTATCCTCAGATCACCGACCTATCGTTCGAGGATTATCATTATTGTTATTATTATTTAAATCAATTATTATTATTGTATTATATTAATTGATTTATAAGAAATTTATATTTTCAGATATAAAAAATTTCTCGAAATATTTTCTTCGAATGGTAATAATGTTAACCTTGACGGTAATCGTTTTCGTCCAAGCCGACGATCTAGTCGATCTCGCGTCGTTGGTGACTCGAATACCGAACGTGTGACCGACGCAATCGGTCACCAGTTGATATTTGCAAGCCCCGTTGAAACTATAGAATTTACCATCGAACGTACGATAATGGGGATCGCCGAAAACGGTACAAACTCCATCACCTGCGGAAGTAAAAATACGAAATTTAAGCGAAACGATAGATTAATTATTATCGAGAATCGAGATTAATATTTTTCGTGAATTTATTGATCATCGATAAAATGTCGCGTTGATAAGAACACGATGAGGAAATACTCACTTTCAACACAGCGTGGACAACACTGACCCTCGGGATGCTCGAAACGAGTGTTCGGCGGACACGGCCGATTTAGAGGCGGACAGACGGGCATGGCGCAGCGCACCTTGCCCTGTTTGCAAGCGCATGCCTTGCAGGGATCAAGCTTCCAAGTTTCGCCATCCTGCCTAGGAAAAATTAGGACGTTTAAACCATAAAGGCGTTTATGAAAATTGTGATTTGTTTTTTTTTGTCGAAAACATCAAAACGGTGAGTGAGACGATTTTTTAATTTAATAAATCGATTATTAATTTGCAATCATCGTGAGTTTATTAATTAATTAATGATTATGTGGTCATCCTACCTAGGAACAATTAAGACGTTTAAACCATAAAGGTGTTTATGAAAATCGTGATTTGTTTTTTTTATCGAAAACGTCGAAACGGTGAGTGAGACGATTTTTTAATTTAATAAATCGATTATTAATTTGCAATCATCGTGAGTTTATTAATTAATTAATGATTATGTGGCCATCCTACCTAGAAACAATTAAGACGTTTAAACCATAAAGGTGTTTATGAAAATTGTGATTTGGTTTTTTTTATCGAAAACATCAAAACGGTGAGTGATAGCCATTTTTTATTTAATAAATCAATTATTAATTTGCAATCATTGTGATTATATTAATTAATTAATGATTATTATTATGCGATGATTAAGTTATTAAATCATCATTCCCTCGGTCGTCTTTTTTTCCTAATTTTCGTTTCTTTGTTTTTTTTTCTTTTGTTTTTTTTACAAAAGTACAAATACTTGCCCCGTAAGTACGTCCACCGTACGTGCAAGATGCTCGACTCTCCTCGACGAGAGGACACTGTGGACAGCAACGTCCATGCGGCGTTGTCTGATGCTCGCTCGTGCATTCCAGAACCGGACAAGTTTCCCTGACGCACGAAACCGCCGAATTCCCGCAAGTGCAACGCGTGCATTTGTCCTCGTAAAATTGTTTTCCCGACTCGTAAACTTGAGAGCCGAGCATACAGGCGCCTCGAGGTGGTGGAAAAAATTTTCTGCTACCTGGTCAAAAAAAGAAAAAAGAAAGAAACGGGGTCAGACCCTTAATCATCGGAAAAAAATAATAATTAACCCCAATTTCCCAATATTTTTTCTTTTCAACTTTTATTAAAACAAAAACTTAACATTTTCAGTAAAATTACAATCATTATTACGTTTGGTATTACGATTGAAATTTTCATTGAAATTGAAATTAGAATTTTAATTCATATCGCAATTTGGTATTTTAATTGAATTTTATCGTTTGAAATTGTAATTAAAATTACCCAAAATTAAATAAAAGAAAAACAAAATAAAAAGATAAACAAAATAAAAAAATACCTTTGCAATACGGACAACACTCGCCGGGTTCGTGTACGAGATTCGAGGGTGGACAATGAAGTACCGGACATGCCTTTTTCGCGCAAGTCAATCTTCCCATGTTGCATCTGCATGTCACGCATGGGTCCTCGGTCGTTGTTACCGTTCTCTCGGCGGTGACTTTCTGTCCGTTGACGTAGCAGCCTGGACAGATAGGACAGCACTGTCCGGGCGCGGCGGCAATCGGATTTGTGCACGGTGTGTAACAACGCAATTTCGACTCGGTTATTACGCCTGCTTTGCAGGTGAGAATTCTGCAGGGTTCGTTGGCCTCGGTCCACTCGGTATCGGACGCGTGATGTACACCGTTTCTTACGCATCCTGACGTCGACGAACAGACCAATCAAGATTGAAAAAAATACGTCGAAAAGCAAAATAAAAAAAGCAAACAAGAAAATAATTTGCATTTTACATGGAAATTGAGATATCCTGTTTTTATCGCTTATTCTTTTACGGAATGCGCGCGTGATAGAACGTTTCGTTTTTTTTTGTTTCGTTTCACCCGATTCCAGGAAGGAAAAATGGATGAAAAATAAATCGACGAGTTATGCAAATATGTGAGAGAAAAAAAAACAATTGCCACGTACATTCGTAATTCCTGGGAATTCAATATTCCGTTTTATCGTATCGTCGACATTAATATAAAAGTCACGAAATGATCATTTTTCATCGAGGACTTTCGGCGATTAAATGAAATAATTCGATCGAAACAATATTTTTATATAAAATCGTTCGTAATCGTGGCCTGGAGTTGAGTCACGGAATTTCTCCACGGAACAATTAATATTATTTCGCGAAGAATAATCCCTCGCTTTTCTCTCTCTCTCTCTCCGTTCCACGGGGGAATTATTGTTTCCATTCCGTTAATTATTTTCATGAGTTAATTATCTGCGGGGTCGGGATTGCATTTTATCGCGACAACCCCGTGCCGTCTGTGTCGGACGAGGATGAAATCGACGCGATGTGAGAGATCCGAGAGGTTGAAAGACGTCGAGAGATCGAGGGAGGGAGGCAATCTCAGAGGGAAATGTTTGAAATTATCGTTCTCGAGGTCGTCGTGCCGTATGAAAATTTTGCTACGATGATGAAAATATGTGGGAGAGAAGAGAGGTCGCCCGTCGATATTTCAACGTGGATGTGAAAGAATGACACACGAGGGTGATGATGGCGCGCACACAGATCTTATGTCACAATTAACATAATTAATAGCGATGATAAGAGAGAGAGAGAGGCGGAGAAAATTGGCAAAGATTCGAACATCTGTCAGAACGAAGTAAACAATCGTTTTTCTCCCTCGTTCTCTCACAAGTAAAAGAGACTCGCGATCGTTTTATCGTGCTTGTACTCTCGCGAAGCGAACAGTAGCGGGCTTTGTGTTCGACTAAAAAGAACAATGATCGGTGAATTTCACGCGAGAATCTCGCGTTCTCTCGTTCGAACCGGGTGCAATTGGAACGACGAACGGGGCCGTGAAGATTTATAAATATACTCGAATCGTTACTCGATAGGTGGTCCTGCGGATCGTACTACAAAACGATATACTCGCTCGTTCTTATCGTCGCTGCGCGCGTCATAAAAGAAATCGCCAATTTGTCATCCGAAGAAAATTTCGATTATTATATTTTCGTCAATTTTTTCGTTTCTTTTTTTTGTTTTATACGATAATATCAATTTTTTTCTTCGATTAGTTCGACACATTTTTATTTAACTTCTCTCGTTTTTCTATTCTGCCTTTCGTTTACCTTTGCATCGTCGACAGCATTCGTCCTTTCCGGGCTCGAGCAGCGTGTAACAACCCTCGATACTCGGACACTGTTGCTTTCGACATTCCACGAATCCGTTCTGTAATAAAAAAAAAATTGTTAATGTCACAAATTTGCAAAAAAAAAAAAACATTTGAGAAAATTTGAAAATTCGCGAAAACGCCATATAAGGGCGTTTACGATTAAAAATGGCATTCGTTAAAATACATAGACCTCCATATCGAGCGAATAGGGATATTTATAGAATAGCAGTGAATCGATGCAAACCGCGAGTACCGCGAGAGGGGTAAGCGGTGGAGGAGGAGAAGGCAGAGGAGTAGGGGGGGGGGGCGTGGGGTAGAACCAACCCGCGGTATGACGTGACTCATCGCTTTGAGAATTCTCGGTTTATTATTTTTATTTCATCTCAATACACGAGAACGGTATTAATATAACGTACGCGATACATAAAAGTACGACTCGTACATTTCAATCGCTCAACGAATTCCATGATAAAATAAAAAATGGTAAAAATCATTGGCTCGCGATCGTTACGAAATAAACGACGAAGAAAATTACGGCAAAATTGTAATTTGGATTTGTTTCTTGGTTCGCGGTGAATAAATATATAGGAATCTTTTGTTTTTCACGTTTTTTATGTACGAAATATCTTTCGTGTAATATTGAACAATAGAAAAGTCGAAAAGGAAAAAGAGAATAATGTGTTTTTTTTGTTATCGTTGTTCCTCGAAGTTCAAAAGCGTCGTGTCCGTTTACGCGATTTATTTTCTATTTTCGTCGCGAAACGTTTGACGATCGAGAATTCATTATATATGGTCGGTTTATCGCGGGTGTTCTCGCGCACTCCGGAGACGACCGACGGGAAGCACCAGACCGCAACGCGAGTTTCTCTGTTCGCATGCATACAAACAAACATTAATATACATATATATATATATATATATATATATATATATATATATATATATATATATGTACAGTATGACAAACATAAGAGGGAAAAGATTGAAAAAGAGAGAGAGCAAATTTCAGATGATATATGCGCATAAAAGCAAGCCGGATAATGTCGCGTCGTGACTCTAATAATTACATATCGCTCTCGAATAATTAAGATATTTATAATGTTCCATAGGAACAAGATACTTAATACACCATATAAAGTACGTGGCATGCGTACATGAGCATATATATATATATATATATATACACATACACATATACAGTTGTAATATCGTCACTGCGGGTGCATTTAACTCGAGATTTATAATCGGCTAACGACCGCGAGGATTCTCGAGACTCTCCTTCCCTCTCTCTCTCTCTCTCACTCTTTCTCTCTCTTTCTCGACATGTACGACGCACGAAGACACGCGGCAACGAGTCGCGAGGATAATCTTTTCGTTTTCTTTTTTCTTTTTTTCTTTTGCCTTTTTTGCGCGCAAGAGATCGACCGTTGATCGGCAAACAGTGAGCGCACTAAAAGCTATTTAACTTCGAGCTTCGAGCTTACGTAAGTTATACTGCGATGATACACGCGGCTTGCATTTCTACAGACGCGTATCAACTTTTTTTTGTGTACTATGAAAGTTGCGTTAGTGAGAGAGAGAGAGAAGAGAGAGAGAGAGAGAGAGAGAGAGAGAGAGAGAGAGAGAGAGAGAGAGAGAGAGAGTCAGAGAGAGAGAGAAAGAAGTTGAAGCAATGATCGAGCGACGATCGATCGGATCGGCGACCGCTTGATCTTTAGTCAGCCCCCTCCTCCGTCCCCACCACACTCCCTCACCCTTCGTTTAATGACAACAAATAATTATGTCACAGCCGGCGTTGGCGTCATGCGCGTTACATTAAAATATATATATATATTGCATTATTGGACGAAAACAAGAAGCGTCATAGTCCTCGATACGATGGAACGTGACGAGTCAATGAACCAGCTCTTTTCTCCCCCCCCCCCCCCCCTTCCGTCTCACTCTCTTGCCATCTCTCTTGTCTCTATTTCCGTCTCTCTCTCTAGACGGTCGTTCGTGAGATAAGTAGGCGAGTGCGCACAAGCGAATAAAAGAGCAACGAAGAGAGAGTGAGAGAGAAAAGAGATGCAATTGCGGCAAAGATCGCCGCGAGAGAACATCGAAGGAGTAGTGTGTGCCCGGGCTTTACCGCGTGTGCGCATCGACGTCGAGAAGAGCACGAACGACGTCGACGACGACGACGACGACGACGACGACGACCGAGAGATCGGCACAAGATGAAGACGAACGTGAGGACCGTACCGATCGTACCACCGTCTTTCTTTTCTTTCATTCTTTTTACTCTTATATACCGACTCGACCTTTTATTTTGTCGTATTTTTCTTATTCTTCTTTTGCGAGGCGGCCGTGCGCCGCTCGCCTCTCGATAATTAACGGAGAGCGACGATAGACGAGCAAGAAAAATCTCAACTGGCTTGTGTACGGTTATATATATATATATATATATGTTTATTGAAGCACGTATATATTACGTGCCGCGCGTCCTCGTCCACCTGACGTCTTACCGTTTCTCTCAGTCGCATATATACATATATATATATATATATATATATATATATATATATTGTATATGTATATACGTACTATATAATATGTACATGTAATAGGAATTCCCGAGGGAGATCAAAGAGAGTCGCGAGACCGGAATTCATCGAGAGGCGCATTAGCTCTTTGGAAGAAAAATTTATTTATCATTATTATCGTTCTTTTGCGAGAACGTCTCTCGTCGTTCGCGAATACGTATATGGTCCGTCGATACGAGATGAGAGTTTCATTCACGTTGTTAGAGGTGGATTTTTTGAATGAACGACGAACGCTTTACCTCGTAAATCTTTTACATTGAGTAAAATGGATTTATTCGCGAGTCGCGAAGTTCGACGACCCCTATCTCGTTGGTGGTCGTGATAATATTTTTATCGGCACGAAAACATCGAGTAACGATCTTTCGCGATTACGTTTACCGATTTATCGCGTGATTTATGTGTGTGTGTGTTTTTTTGTGATTCGTTTATATTTAATTACCTTACAGATGCAACTGAAACACCTCGTGTCCGGTATTTTGTCGACGGTGAAGTCCTCACCCTCGATGTCACAGGTCTCGCGACTACCTGTGAACATAGAACGATAACACTCTGTTACATTCGTAATTATCACCCTCGTATCAATAAAAAAAAATTAATATTAAAAAATCGATCGTTATTGCATTTATCGATTAAATCGTATCGACGAATATATTACTCTCTATTATTATCGATCATGTACGAAACATTTTTTTTAAACGTCTACCGTCAATGAGGTCGAACTCGTCCTTATCGCTTAATCCCGAACTAATCGATCGCTAATTGATCGATAATCGAACGAGAAAAAAGCTACGCGTTTATCTCCATCTAATTTTTCATCGATCTCTCATTCTCTTGTTCCATGTTAAAAGTTAGATCCTGCTTGTTCGAGCCAAAGGACGAAACACATTTGTCGATATCCTAATCGTACGCTGTTATACGAGAGAGAGAAAGAGAGGGAGAGAGAGAGAGAGAGAGAGAGAGAGAGAGAGAGAGAGAGTTGCAGTCGCAAGGACGCGAGGTAATCTTCCGAGCGAGACCCGTCCTCTCGCATACTAGTTGCAATAGACACGCTCTTACGCATCTTCCCTCCTCCCATATATACACCCATATACGTACACGTTCTCTCAGTATCTTCCTTCTCGTCTCGGGACTTCTATCGTTGCGAACCTGGCACCCGGCCTCGGTGTTGAAATTCAATGACGATATATATTCACACATTTACAGCACGTGTGCGCAACCTGTTCCACATATTACCCGCTCGTTACAACTTCTCTCCCACTTTGTTACTTTTTCTATTTCTTTCTTTTTTGTCTTCTTTCAATCTCGATCTCTCTCTCTCTCTCTCTCTCTCTCTTTCTCTCTTTATTACTTTTCTTTAAATCGTACTCGTGCTTTCTCTGTCGTGTTCGATGCTTCGCACGGAACTCCGTCGTACTGTGCAACAGTGTTTCTCCTCTCTCGATGCTCCGGGGGAGGGACGGGATACTCTCTCACTTTTTTTCTTCTCTCTCTGTCTCTCTCTCTCTCTTTCTGTCTCTCGTGCGAAACGGATAATCACCGTACGACTAGAAACGTTGCGACACTCTTTACACCTCGTAGGAGATAAATTCAGTTCGTAGTATCACTTTTGCTCACCGACTTTGATAGATATCGTAGATTAATATTACGATACATAGTGTCTCCGTGGTGCTTTAATATCTCGCGCTAATCTCCCACCGAGAGAACCAACGTGTGGGCAGTCATGTTCTTTCGTCGATTTTTTGTTCACTATGTTTTTTCTTTCTTTTTTAATTGATAACTTCCTATGTTTTTTTTCTCCCGAACGTTCTCTTACTACGTTTATTATCATTCGCGACATATTTAATGTTTTGTTTTCACGATTCATCCTCGTTTAGCAGCATTGTTCGATATATTTTGCGAAATGTTACGAACGTCGTTCGTTTTCGAAAGAAACAAAAAAGCTAATATTATTTACTCAATTAAATTCAATTCGTTTCTTTATCACGCTTTTTATACCGGTAATAATCGTTAAAGCGCGCGGGAATGCGCGCATTCGCGATTCCCGCGCAACCGATCGACGATAATTACATAAATCGCGCGACCGCCACATTTTTTTTCTCTTCTCACAGTGATTTTTCCTCTTCGCAATTTTGTTGTAATTTTTTTCTTTTCTTTCTTTCATCCTTCTCGCGCTCGAGACTCGCGGCTATTTGTTCGTCTCGTAGCGAGTACGCGCGAATACCTGGTCGTGACTCGCGCGAATATCAATTTGCGTTACTACTCGAGAGTTTCGAAAAGTGTGCGCGCGCAACGCGCGTTCGTATGCGCGCATGCGCACTTTCGTTCGAACGATTCTCGTGTTTATACGACGCTACGAACGACAAATACAAACTCCCGTCTTCCCGTGTGTATTTAAACACACGCATACACACATACTGATTTCTATTTCGAGAATAAATCGCGTCCTACGTGTACAGGTTAGATCTCTCGATATATATATATATATCGAGAGATCTAACCTGTATATATATATATACGTATGATCGTCGAGTATACGAGAAATCGTTGGGGCGCGAACACGCCGGACTCCGCACGCGAGACACACTCGGCGACGCAAGTGTTTTTCCTCCGAGTGAAGTTGATTTGAGTCGAGTCGAGTGGTGGACACGCGTCGTCGAGTACCCGTACGTTTGTCTTCCAGATCCTTTTTTTCTTTTTTTTTTACCTAAGTATGTGTCCATATACGCGTTTATATATATATATATAGATTTTATATAGATTTTTTATTTTTTTTTTGTCTCAAGTATACGTACGACGCGCTCGTGTATCGATATATACGCGACATATGTAAATTCGCACGGTTTTATCTGAACGTTTCGGTCGGACGAACAAAGCCGTACGGGTGCAAAATAGATATACGTACAGGCGCGATATCGTATATACACATATGCGTATATAGATAAACGATCGTCGTGTCCGTGGCAAAAAGCACAGTGTCGAATAGAGAGAGAAAGAAAGAGACAGAGAGAGAGAGAGAGAGAGAGAGAGAGAGAGAAAAGAAATAGGGTATGTGTGTGTGGTTGTCGCGCGAACAGTCGAAAGCCCCTCGAGGACACGAAGGGAGCTGCCTCTTATAGTCGAACGGTATGCTATTATTGTCGCGACGACTGGGGGGGTAGAGCGAGTCAGTGAGTAAGACGATCTCAATGTCGTCCGACAAGGTAAAAGTAAAAGTCGTGTAATCGCGAAATTTTCGAGTCTGATATATAAATTTGTTTATTTTTATTATCGAGAGAGATCGAACGAAGATTTGAAAGAGATAGAGAGAGAGAGAGAGAAAAAACAAAGTTTTCTTTCGAGTAAATATAACGAGTTTTTACTATTAACTTGTGTACAGTGTTTTCATCGAACGGGAGAGATGGGATTAATTAATCGAGAATTTAATGACCGCGACGACGCGATTAATATGCGAGTCAATGTACACGCGTGTCAAAAGGTTGATAAATAACGTTACCGTGAGGTACGGAATGCTAATTGCCATCCGCGTGCAATGTTACGTACGCGAATTTGTCACAGGAGCGAGCACGCGCGCGAGACAGAGATAATAATTCATATGCAAAATTGGATCGATTAAATCGTGTAAATGATCTATGATTATCTGCTAAACGACAACTTCGGCGCGTTAATTCGATTCCCGACACACACACTTTTTTATTGTTTCCGCGTTATTGCCGTTCCACACCCCCGAACCAATTCACGCCCCTCGCGGAAAACTCGTACGCGTCGAAAATATCGCGGATATAATTTCGAACGCGTTTCCGTTCGAACGCGATTCCTTTTCAACGAAAGTTTCACAATTTTTTTTCGGCTTTTCGATAGCGTAGAAAATTAGGGAAAATATTATTTTCTCACGACCCTCGTTATTCTCATATGCATCTATATATATATATATATATGTTAATCGAGGGATAGTTCCAGTACGCGAGGTTCGTCGACGAGATTCGACCTGACTCTCTCGACGCGAATGGTGCAAAATAGACCAGGAGATAATGCTGATTAGACTAATAATAGAAGCTTTGAAAAAGAGAACGCGTGTGCGCGCGGCGGTGGCGGGCGGGCGAATTATGTGGAGCGTGACGCGTTCCGATTAAGAGCCGTTGCACATATGCAACGTAGTGCCGGCTTCTAATATTCTACGGAACGCAGTGCATTGTCAACATATATATATATATATATAGATATGTGTATATGTTTTTCATGCATCTATACATATATATATAACTGTTCCGTGAATCGTCGTTGAGATAGCGAGAGTCGCGACTGCCGTCGTGCCAGACTCAACATATTGTATGGGAAAGTTCGCAGTCAATACGTACATCGCCTATATGTACGAATATATAAGTGTGATAGATCGTCGTAATTTTTTTTTTTTTTTTTTTTTCGTTCAAAATACTTTTAAGAAATTTCTAATAAATATTGTTTTTTCGTCCGTCTTGTATTTGGATAAAAGTAAACAAACAAATGAGAATAAAATTTGCTTAAAAATACAGAATTACAGTGACTTTGAGAGGGAAAGAGAAGGACTCACCGATAATACTCTCGGAGGCTGCGGCGCATCTCGTCGTAGCGCTGACGATTATTACGAAAACGAGGGTGAGTGCCGATAGCCTCGAGGGCACCGACCTGGTCTTCATAATTCTCGGCGTCGTCTCGTTGATGAACGACGGTTGTTCTCGTCACACTCGTTGATGTGTCCGTAAGACGATGAATTCACTGTTAACAGACATAATCGTTACGCGGGAATCAACAATGCCGCGTTTCCCCGCCGGCTGTGCATCGATAAAGATCGTTGCCGCGTCGTGACAACGATCGTCGGTTGTTACACGTATAATATTGTTTATCATCGTCGAATCGCGATCGCAATGAATCACGACGGTATCGAAACGGACACGATTTCGCGAACATTTTCATCCCGTTTCGCGTATCGAGCGTATCTCTCGTTCGCGAGTCTCTCGACGATGTTCGATCGAAACTTTCGATCGACCGTCGGATTCGATTGTCTCGCGGCTCGATATCGTTAGAAACCTCTTCGTTTCTCCTGCGTCCGTAGGAGATCGTAAATACACATTTACTCGCTACCTATATCTTTGTGTATGCTTCGAAGACGACGATAATAATACGAAAACAACAACAAAAATTGATTCGCTCGATACAAAACCATTTTTTTCGTACTCGATCATTTCCGATTCAAAATTAATTATAAAAAATGTCTAATAATATACATAATTAAATAACATTATTAAGAATTTCATTCGTTTTTAATTAAAATGGAATCCGTTTCAATTTTCCTCGAAAAAAAAACAGTTGATTATTCAATTTCTGACGTCTATCTTTTTTCATCAAACGTCTATATAGTATATATATATATATATATTCATCAGCATTGTATACCGCCCATGTCGAAGTAAATTCTCCATCCGAATCTGTATTACGATCGGCAGAGTTCCTGTATCACGGCGGCCGATACGCCGGCGTACGACTGCGCATGCGCGTGTATGCGTGCGCGTAACGTGTAGTACGTCGATGTAACCCGTGCTACGCCATCGTGTAACGCAGGTGTTTCCACCGGGATACGCGCACGCTTCTCGTCAATGCGGCCGAGCCTCGTGTACGTGTACTATCTCACAGACTCCAACGAGAGACGTTTGTACCGAGCGTTCAGCAGGTACACAGGCGTTATGGTACATTCGTGTGTAAATTTATCCTACGTATGTATAGTAAACGCTTCGCTATAGATATAAAACGTGTGTGTTAAAAGTGCAGCGCGGGAGCCGCGTGCACGTGCAACGAACGGTGAGCTAGCTACCCGCTCGGGGCGTTTGCGCAAGCTGCGCCCCGCGTTTTTACGAGTACGCACACGAGACACTGAAAAACCCAGGGATATATATATATATATATATATTTATATATATTTATATCTATATCTTTGTGATAAAAAGATTTCGTCGCCGCCACCGTCGAGAAACGAGGGGCGGATGTATCGGGTGTCTCGGTTAGAAACGCACGGTTTGTATACCGGGTGGCATTGTACGTGCGCGAATATTTCAACGAAATAGATCTCTTGGGTTTTCTTTATGATATGGATATATATAAATTATCCTGTTGCAGGTAGAGACCGAGGAACATATGAGTATATATAGATCGATCACGCGTCCTTTATACATTGATCGCCGGCGCTCGAACGACGGAGCGTCGGCCGGCGGTGGTGGGGATAGAGACGCGCCTGCGCACAAGCGCACGAAGATAGAGACGTATAGCCAGGAGGCCAGAAAGATCGTGGACACGCGCGAACACGCGTGCTAATCGTCTCTCGTGCGTAATTATTCTACGGTCGTTAATTGATTTATTCGCAAATCGAAACGAACGATCGATATGATCGAAGAATATTTCGAATATGCTTTAAAAAAATCGGCAATTATTCTACCTCGCGAGGAAGATTTTTTTGTTTCGTCCTTAATTTCTCATTTTCATTTTCCTATTTTCGAACTTCGAGAGCGTCGTTTCCTTGAAATAGCATCGGTAAGATTATCGAGCCGTGTGTCTCGAGGCTTTAGCGAGAATTCATCGACTCTTCTATAGAGAAGAAGAGAAGAAGAAAAGAAAAACGATAAAATACGAGATGAGAATTTCTCGGCGAGAGAACGAGGTGTGCGCATCCCCGAAGGGATACGTAGCCAATTATATCGAATATACATATCTGTTGGAGAGATAGTCTTAGCGCGATATAGGCGTGTTGCGACGAGGCGATGGGAGAGGCACACCGGAGAGCATATATAAGCAGCAATGGAAACGGCATATGCATTCTCGGTTCTCGTGTCACACAGCCTCTTCGTATGTGCATACATCAATTATATATATATATATATATATATATATATATATATATGCCGAGTTCTCTCGCGTTATATATATATATATGTAACGCGAGAGAACTCGGCACGCACCTGTCGGACTCGGGGCGTGATAACGCCCGCGTTATCCGGACTGGCGACGCGATCTCCCTGTGCCGCGTTGCACTATTATATGCGCCGTATTGCACATTATAAAAATTTCCACCAACAAGCTACTACTTACGACCGACCGAAAAACAAAAAATCCTCCAAAATTTTCATTCCATAAAAATCCATTTATAATTAATCAATTTAAATTTATTATTCATCTCAAAGATTATTATCCTCGATAATTTAATATCGCGAAATAATCGCGAGATATTATTACCGAACGGTATTAATTTTATCGGATGATTTTATCGTTCGAGATGTAATCTCAATGCGAGCCTTTGGCAATTAAGTTTTTTTTCTTTTTTTTTTTTTTTTTTTCTAAACAATTAAATGCACACGTGCAATATTTTTCTTTCTCTCTCAATATCCCATCTCCTGCCTTTCTTTCTTGCAAAACAATAACGATCAGCTGTCGATGCTCGAGAGGAATCGGAAAGGGGGCTGAAGGCCGTTGCTGAGCTACGGCCGATTCCTCTCGTCTCATCTCGCTGTCCTCACCCTCTCTACCTCCTCCTCCCTCCTCTCTCTCTCGCTCTCTCTCTCTCTCTCTCTCTCTCTCTCTCGTGCGCAATTTAACTCGATGCATCGGTGCACGCCACACCAGTCAGCTTACGTGTAACTATTCTGTTATATCACGAACGCGCCGAATGGACATGGGAACACGAACCAACGGACCATATAGCTACGACAAGGTATCTATGCACACACACATACACAGATACACACACACACGCACATAATATTCATACATGCATATATATATTCGCAATACAATGGCTATCTATACGTTATGCTTATATAGGAATCAGCAGGTAGCACGAGCTTAACTATGTGTATATAGAAATGTTTACTATGATCGCCGCGTAGATGCGCGACCACAGGCATTATTGTCGTTGTATACTCTATTAATAAACGAGAGGAGAAGCAAAGCTATACGGCGATGCAGCCGACCACGTAGAAACAGCAAAATAGATGCATCAACATTGAAGAGATGGATTCGCGCGTCGACGTTAACGAGATAGTACGCTATATATATATATATATAGATATATATTTGTTGTCTTTGAAAACGAGCGATGTTATATAGCGCTCTATTCCGCTTTACACACTTGGCTCGTACCGTGACCGAGAGAGGATATATGAGCGCCGACATAATGCATTCTCTCGCGAAACGAGGAATCCCACGAGAGAGCAGAACATGAATATCCTTTGAGACCGAACGATAAATTGCATTATCAGCGTTCCATCGCGACCTTCGCCACTCGCACTTAATGCGATAAATGTATATGACTCTTCTCTCTTTCTTTCTCTCGCTCTCTCTCTCTCTCTCTCTCTCTCTCTCTCTCTCTCTCTCGAACTATAACTAGGTATATCTATATTTTTTCTTGCCCTCCCTTATTCAATCTACACGTATATATGTATATTGCTATACGGACGTCTATAGACTTTTATTGGGGTCCAGTTAATAGTGAGCCATTAGGCTTTACGGTGTCCATTAAACTGTCGTTACGGTGCATTGCGGCCGTCGCTCTCTGACTATATATCTTCCGAATAGTGCTAAATGACAGTCTTTTTTTTCTCTCTTTTTTCGGTCTTTTACTTCTTCTTCTTCCAACGCTAAAATGTAATACGAAGGAGAGACAGAGAGTGTCGCGGTCATACTCGATAAACTCGATATATTGCCGAGAGTCGGTGTCTCGGTCATTTGCCATGTTTGCCGACAGGGATGGAAAATATGAGAGGAGGGAATAACGATTCGCGTGAAAATTGGTCGTTCGACGTGATAACGGTAAAAATTGCTGCAGGGGTGAGAAGGGGCGAGGAGGCGTTCGTTAGATATCGTTTCCGTCGTTTATATTATTATCGTCGCGTTTTATCGAATTTTTTGTCCTTTCTCCGAGAAACTTTTAATGATAAAATTTGAACACTGGCGAATTTTCATACGCGACGATTTTTTTTTGTTTTCCAGCAAGTCAGTCGACGCTGCGAGATTCTGTCACGACCCTGCGATATGAACCAGGACGTTCGAAGACCTCGGTCCCTATTTTATATCGGTGTCATTCTCACAACGCACGTTGCATTATGCAGAACAGTAATTCCGAGATTTATAACATCGACGAAGTAGAAGTCTTGGTGGAGACGAAATAACGAAATAAAAAACAAACAGCATGGAAAAAAACGACTTCATTTTTCTTTTTCTTCATCTCTCGTGCAATTTCACGTGGCACACATAACATTTTATTACGTTTCACGTGTCACGAATCGTCCGATTTATCTCGCGACTCTTCGTGCCGGAATCTCGTGGGTCGAATAGGGTCAAGACATAAAGTTACACGAGAGTGCTCGTGCGCTATATAAAACGCGAGCGATTATTAGAGGTCGAGAAAAATATGTCGGTTCGTAAATATATCTTTTTAGGAATGAAAATAAACCGAGGAAGAAAAAAGTCGACTTCGATCTCTCTCTTATATCTCTAATAATCGATCGATGTCCAGAAACCCGTTGTTTCTCGATTCGAAAGGCAAAAATTGCGAACGAGCATCGGAAATAACTATAACGGATAATTAATACGTTTTCGCACGGTAGGTGTCCCGTCGCGAAACATTATAATCGAGCATTAAATCGAACGGATTAAAGCGGTAATTAAAAATTATGTTTCGCGTTGTCAACGATTGTAAGATTTGCATAATCGACAGAGTCGGTCGTTCGAGGAAGATGAATATACGTAGCTCGCGTTCTCTCGTCCGTCGATCCGTCGTATCGTCGCGAGGGCACTTTATTTTCCAGTTTTTTATTTTCTACAAATATCTCGAGAAATTTCACGAGACGAAAAATCGATCGAAAATCGCGAACTCGCGTATCGAGAGAAAAGCTCGCGAGAGGGATCGATGACGATCGCGCGCCGGCGAATCGACGCGAGAAGAAGAATCCGCGCTTATGTAAAACGCGAGAGAATATCGAAGACTCGCGAGCTTCCACGAAGCGCGTGCCTTTTTTTATTTCGCGTGGCGCTTCGCGCGTCTTCGGCATCGACGATGCGCGTTGCTCGCACATCGGCTTTGGCCGCGAACGTCGCCGGTCGCTCGAGATGCGAGAGAGGACTTCTCTCCTCGCGTTTCGAAAGAGACCGACGGACGGAAGTCAATCGTACTTTGTTTTTTTCTTTTTTTTTTCTTCTTCTTTCTTTTCTTTTACCCGTTACTTCCGCTTTAACTTCTCGACGACTTCCTTAATGACGGGCAAAATTGTATTCGCGTTCGAACGAAATCGATTATTAATTCCTATAATTTGATCGAGCTGTCAACTGTCGTACGTTTTTTTTGTTGTTATCGAATGAAAAACGAGATTTTTCAACAAATTGTTAAAAAAAAATACAATTTTTCATTTTACGTATCAATAATTCGGAAATAATGGAATTATTTTATCTCTGTTTTCGATCGATTACATAAAATTTGAATGAAAGAAACATCGATCGAACTTTTCGTCGATCGTATAAAATCGCGGTTTTATCGTTATCGCAGAACGAAAGACATTTTTCGTATACGACATTGACTCGATCTAACGAACGCGACTCGTTACACGCCACACTATCTCGACTAATGCGCGTTATAGATTCGCGGGCAGGTTGAACTCCCACACACGGAGAAAGTTCAATCAGTCTCGCCGCCTATACACGATCGTACGATCGCGAAATGTCCACCGAACGACGAATTTCCGTCGTTTATTCAAAGCGATTTTCATAATCGCGAACTCGTATACCAAAAAAATAATTATCTCGTACGTACGAGATCGATCGAATTCGAGAACGACTGGATGAAAAACAAACAAAAAAAAACAAAAAAAAGGAGGAAAAAAATGGCTCGTAAAATTTAATCTCCGTAGACGCGCGTTCGTATAAATCGCGTAGGGTAGATAGCCGGGTAATATTGCTGAATGAACTCCGTGACGATCGAGACCGACGATAAACAAGCTCGCGGAATTTAATAAGAGAAGTAGGAAATTCCCGGGAGCGCAGCGACATCTACGCCAACGAATAGATTCGCATAATCCCAAAGCGTTTGGTCGTTGTACGCGAACGCCTGGCATTAACGATCGAAGAATGTATCTCGCTTCTCCGTCTCGTTCCTTTCTCTCATTTCTTTCCACGAGAAACGTACGATATATAAAATTGTACATCATATACATCATATATATATATATATATATATATACATGGCGACGATGATTAAACTTTCTCTATGCCGTTCTCCAAACCGTACCGTATCTATATCTATGTCTCCAGTCTCACCGGGCATCTCCCTCGCGTTATTTCGTACCTCATCGGCTTTCACGATTCGAGAACTTTGGGGTCGCGATCGTCTCCTCTCTCTCTCCCTCTCTCTCTCTCTCTCTCTCTCTCTCCCTCTCTCTCTCCTCACTCACTCTCTCGCATACACGTAGATTCGTTTTTCAAATTATTTCTCATCTCTCTTTCTCTCGATACATCGATATTAACCGTCTAACTGTGACGCTCTAAGGAGTCCGCAGGTGCGACTCGACCGAATAAAAAATTCACTCGTACGTATTAAAATTTTAAAGTACATATATATATATATATATAAGCGTTAGTTCGTTAGACGGTAAAACGGAGGCAAAAAATAACTCACCGATAGAACTATGTAATATAATCTTCTTCGTTCCCGGCGTTCTCTTCCTCCTCTTCGTCCTATCTTTGATTAGCTCGCGTGCTTGCATGCGTGTGCACGCGCACGCATTACGAGACGTGTGCCACGTTATTTCTCGTATATATTATCTCGATACACCGGCTATTTATTGATCTAACACACACACATATAAATATTTATATATATATATATATGTATATATATATATATATGAGTATATTGTATGGTATATCTATTGGCTCGATAGATATCTGTTTTTGCGTTAGTACGACCGAGTCGAGCGGTAAGAGCGGATACCGGGACGATGATGGTACCGGTGCACGCACCGCGCGCACGAAAACACGACAAAACACACGATGCAGCGGAGATCCTTGTACACAACACAGGTCGATATCCACCTCGACGCCGCGTATCGGATACGAATGACCGGGGTACGTCCGACTTTTAATCACGAAAGTCGACACTTCTCGTCAATACTGTTACGATGAGAAAACAAAAATGAACAAATTAAAGAATAATAATTTTTCAATACTTTGTCGCGTGAATAAAATCGTTCGTTTGTTTCCTTTTCTTTTTTTGTTTCTTTTGCTTTAGATTTCGAGATGAGCTTTTTCTGTCTGTGTGTGTGTCTCGCGTAATATTATATATCCGGGGTCTGGTCACACGTCACGAGGCACGCACACTGGTCGATGTGGTCTGCGCGACGATCGGAGCACGACCACGAGGTCAAGGAATACGAAGACGAGTCGAGTCTTTCTCGCTTCTCTCTCTCTCTCTCTCTCTATCTCTATCTCTATCTCTCTTTAGCTTTCTCTCTCCCAAGTCACACGGCGTATCTTTAATTTTCTTCGATACACTTGTCAATTATATCTTTGAATTATTTGACGAATTATTCGATCCTCGATTAATTTCATTCTGCCTGTCGTTTACGGCAGGCATCGTTATACAAAAAAAAAACAATAACGATCGATCGATCGAGACGATGAAAAATTGATGGATTGAATTATAACGACGAATTTGACCACGGTCGATGGTTTCGATTATGTCAAAAGCGTATTTCACCGTGGATCGCTCAGCGCGGCGTCCGCCACTTTTCCTGCCACCGCACGTAGTAACTGCAGGTTTACCCGCGTCAGCTGCTCGCCGCGGCTGCACTGAGTTCCGTTGTGACTACTACAAACTGCCTTTGCGAGAAGAGTTGGAGTTAAGGATGAGGAGGTGGTGGTGGTGGTTCGCGGTGGTGGTGGTGGTGGTGGTGGTGGTGGTGGTGGTGGTGGCGGTGGCAGTAGTGATGGTGTGCGAGAGCGCGGACGAGGTGGAGGAAAAAGAAGGAGGAGTGCGCGGAGGATGAGGAAGAGGTGGAGAGACATAGTCAAGGGGGCTTCCATGTATATATATATATATATCTATGTATATGCATGCGACAGAACGAGAGAGAGAGAGAGAGAGAGAGAGAGAGAGAAAGAGAGATGGAAAAGAGTGACCAACGTCGAGAGAGAAAGATGGACAAAGACGAAAGAGGGAAGCAAAGAGAGAAACAAAGATAGAAAATGAGAATCCAAGAGAGAGAGAGAGAGAGGGATGGAGGACAGTTTGTAGCAAGTGCGAGTCAGAACGAAGCGAGAAGCAGAGAGAGAGGGAGAGAGAAAACTATCGTCGTGTAAAACGTCGCGAGAAAGAGAGAGAGGGAGAGAGAGAGAGAGAGAGAGAGAAAGAGAACGTGATAAGCGAGAAAGAGCGATCGAGGGTCCGTGCTCGAGCAAATGAGATACATATAGAAACACAGGCGCGCACACACATGTACGCAAATTAAAATACATAATACGTACATCCATGTGTGTGTGTGTATGTATGTATGTTTGTGTACGAACGAATATATAGTGACAGAGTGGAAACGGAGGGAAGAGAAGTCCGGAGTTGCCCCGTTGTGGTGGACGTTACGATACGTCGGGTGGTGGGGAGTTAAACTCGCCAAGAGACAGAGACGGAGCGAAAAGAATATTAACTTCTCCCTGGGTAGAGGAGTTAACGAGTGCGAGCGAGTAAAAAAGCTCTCTCTCTCCCCCGTCCGCGAGTGCGATCTCTCCCTCTTGTGTCCAGCTTCGCGTTGGCGAACGTGGAGAGGGGTTGGGGGGTGGGGAGGAAGGAGGGACGAGGGCGGCCGCGACGGGGTATATAACGTTTATCTGTACTCTTGGTAAGTGGGAAAAAGAGAGAGAGAGAGAGAGAGAGAGAGAGAGAAAGAAGAAACGATCAAATGGGAGTCTCTCTATTGCAGCGCTCACGCACTCCTCTTTGAACACACATACACATACATATATATATATATATATATCGACAAATTTATAATACATAAACCGTGCAGTTCATACCGGTGAACACATATGCACGCGTATCGTTTATAGAACATATGTTACCACCGAGAATATGTATTAGAGAGTGCTCTCGTCGTTTGTTGTTGGTGCACGCGCGTGCGCCCCTTTTGCCTCGACATCGCCGTCCCCCTCCCCCGCCCCTGCTTTTTCTCCTCACATACCCCCCTCTATGGTTACTATATTGCACTTATATATACATATATCTCTATAAATATCTATATATACATATATGTATATAAATATATATATATATAAATATAAATATATATATATATATATATATACGTAACAGTGTAGGTATAATATTCGTGATGCATAATGGTATTCTCGCGCGCGTCCGCGAGAACACTCTCGCGATATGCCGTGGAGAGCGAATAACCACAGAGGGAGAGAGAGAGAGAGAAAGAGAGAGAGCGACAAAGAGAGAGAGAGAGAGAGAGAGAGAGAGAGAGAGAGAGAGAGAGAGGACCCGGGGCTGTGGTGCGTTACGTCGCGGTATTATATTCGCGTATATGTATATGGTGTAAGTATGGAGAATCGCGGTCCATCGGGCGCGCGAACGAATCGCCTTATTCTTATAGGCCCTCGCGATGTCGAACCCCCGGGTAAAACAATAAAAACAAGGCTCGTGGTAAGAGGGAAATAGAGGGAAAATCTTATAGATCGTCCGTGAGTTTACACGGCGTATAGATCACCGTGGCTCAACACGAAGCGTGTATTATAAAAAATGCACACGTGTGGACGGAGGATGCTGCAGGAGGAATTCTCGCCCACTCTACATATATATATATATATATACAATTTTATATACATATTTATGTATATTATGTATATTGGCTGGTACATTAGTACGCAGGAGGTATATGTGCACCGTCTCTCGATTCTCGTTTCGTGTCTCTCGTCTCTCCATGCGGCTGGTGTAAGAGACGCGTCAGGATCAGGGCCCCTGTCCGTGATGCCCTCGGGATGTGACGACTTTCCGTCTCCCTCTCTCTCTCTCTCTCTCTCTCTCTTTAATCTCTCCTGCTCATTCGCGCTATATATGTAATGATATATAATGTGTGCAACACACACACACACATACATACACATATATATATAGTATCCCGTATCCTCAGACTCTCCATATATTACGAGGTGGACGAACCTTCGGCCGCGTGTGCGCTGCTCAAACACGGAATGCACGCAGGGCTTTCACGAGGAACATCGCGCAGAGTAACTTGGTGCTATTGAGAGACTACATATATATATATATATATATATATATATATATATATATATATATATATATATATATATATATATATATATATAGATGAAAGAGTCGAGGTGTAATCAATGAGCGAGCCGTGCGCCACACCTGCCAGCAGCACGTAAGATCGGTTCAGTCTCACGCCGCGTGCTTACAACTGTATATACGAGCTTACATATATACACGTTATAAATTTATATATATACGAGTATGTAGGTATACATGTAGGCGAGTATACTGGCTGGACCGGAGACATAATGATGAATAAGAGAATGACTGCTGGGACAAGAGTTCGAGCTTGCCAGTAGCATTATGCATGTATTTAATATAGGTATAGAAACGTGTATGCGTGTTTGTGATTAATCGGATGGAAGGGGAAAGCGTATGCAAAATGCTAGGCGCTATCACCCATAGGTCACACGAATGTCTGTTAAACTGGTAAGAATGCGACCGAAGGGTCCTCGGTCGCTCGGCAACGAGCATAGGTTAATATTATTCTCACATATATATATATGTTTTCGAATATGTGTATAACGAAAATTCTATGCTACAATATTTGTGTTTCGTGAAATCATCGTTATATGTATATTAATATTATGATATATGTATGAAATATCCCATATGCGATATTATTATATTATAAACGTATACGAGTTAGCCGAGAGGCTGAAAGAATTTGCAATCATCCGTGCGAGAGCTCTCTTCTTCGAGTTTATATATAGGTTGATATTCTCTCTCTCTCTCTCTCTCTCACTCTCTCTCTCTCTCTCTCTCTCATATATATATATACGCACACTCGTTCTCTCGTGCCTTACGGTCCAGAGAGACGAGAGAAGCCCCCCTGCGATGCCCGCGAGTTTAGTACTACGTACGAGAGGTCTGTATTTTATTTATACGTATACGTGTGTGTCGGTGCTATATACACAAAGTATCTGTTCTACGAAGCGGACGTACAGCATTCGGAATGCCTGACTTTCTCGAGTGAGGAACACCCGTGATATCGAAACTCGGTGCGCGACGGCGTCCGGGTTTTGCGCCGCTACACGAGTTCCTCAGCAGGACGTTAGAATACAAAATTTCATACTTTTTACCATTTTTTTTAGTCATTAGAAACAAAAGAATTTGATAAAAATGTACTTTGGTGAAAAACAAAAACAAACAATCAGTCGGTGAAACAGAATGACCATCGTTAATTTCCCACGCGATCGTGGAATTCTTAATTTATTTTTTAATTTGCGGCTCTAGCGTAAGCCAGAGTCGTAATCAATGACTTCGAGCGTGCAGTGCAACATATATATATATATATATATATATATATATATATATATATGTGAACTAATACTCACACCTGCTGTAACAGCGAGCACATTTTGCACTCTCCCCAGACGAGAGAGCATACGGCATAGAGAGAGAGAGAAAGAAAAAAAGAGAGAGAGAGAGAGAGAGAGAGAGAGAAAGAAAAAAAGAGAGAGAGAGAGAGATAGACTCGAGGAACGACAGCGGTCCAGGCAGTGGTGCATACACGCAGTCCTGCTTCGTGGAAGCTGCGAGCGCGCCTCTCTCGCGGCATAAGAGAGAAGAGAATGGAACGGAATGGCGCGAGCGCGCGGTTCTGTGACTCTCGTGTGTTTGCTGCTGCTGCTGTTCTCGGTGTATGGGCTGCTGTGTGCTCGCCACCGGGATTTATTATGCGACGGTGAGGCATTAGCGCTCCTCGCGACTTCGTTCCAACCCGAGATCTTCGCGAGACGCGATCGTGCTCTTTTATACATATATATATATATATATATATATATGTGTGTGGCTGTGTGTATATGTGTTATATAGTTATATAGAAGCAAATAGCAAAGACTTCGTCGCGAGGCAGAAGCGGCGAGGAATCACACACGTATTCGCCGATACGTGGTAAGAGTTAGAACCAATAATATACGGTACGTGTGCATAGGCTTCGAGAAAACGAGCACGATATAACAGACGTTGGTGAGATGCCGTTCGAACACACTCGAAGCGATGACTCTCCGCAGAGTCGTGCTCGACGCTCAATTAGGAACGTTATCGTTGAAATTCACGAGAGAGACGGAGAGAGAGAGAGAGAGGGAGAGGGATGAAAACGAAAGAAAACATACACGAGAGGATGAATATTGTATCAGGATGAAAGGAAACGTTGTTGCAATATTTTCTTGTAGAAAAAACAACGAATCGTATTTCGACCGAATTAAATGTATATCGATCGAAAAATCGATAAAAATCAGAGTATAAACGAAAATCGTTAAAATGTCGATGAAAATATTGTCGACTTAACGAAATTAAAAAATCATCGATCTTCAATGTGCGAATGACCGTCTGGAAAAAATCTTCACGCAATCTTTGCCATCTATAAACCGTGAATTATACGACATCCTGGATTACCATATTTATACCGACGAGAATATGTCTATACGGTGTAATTTACGTTATTTCGCCACCTCTTATCTCCCAAATTGGACGTCAGATCTTTTTGAAAATTTGCATCGAGCGAAAAGATCGAGCGACCGGGACCTGTGTTTACAAAAGAATTCCGGTATTCGTTTTAAATCCTTTCGATTGTTCCTTGCCTACGGTCGCGTCAAATTATTATTATTATTATTAATCATTTAATTATTTTTATTCCAAGTCTTAGCGCGTCCCTCGATAAATTCCCAGGTCTACGCGAGAACCCAAGAGAGAACGAGACAGAGACAGAGAGAGAGGGAGAGAGAGACGGAATTCCGGGTCCGGTCGATGAAAGATTAATATCTATCTCTCGTTTCGATACAATCCGCGATGATGGATATCCCGAAATTCGATATATGGCTTCTGCTGCCGCGCGTAGACCACCAGACGCAATTCGTCGAGCTCCCGAGTTAACGAAACAAAAAACAAACAAAAAATAGAGAGAAAAGGGGAACCGTCTCGAAAGATTTAATACGGCAGAGAAAGAATGAGAATGATCTCCCCGCTGATGCTGCTTCTATTATACAAATATATATAGTGGGAGACCGTTGAGGTCCGACGATCGACCTGCTACCCAAATGGTACGAGGACCTACCGCGCCGTATACACAGGGTAGAAAGAGTCGTATCTCGACGTTCGGATGAGGGATTAGGGTATCGCGTGTGTAAACGTATTCGTATACGAGTGATTTCTTTTTTTTTCTTCTTTCTTTTGATCTCTTTGTGGGCCAGGTGAGATAACGGTGAGTCTTTTTCCCATAGGTTCACTGCCCATCTCATACGCCACTCTTTCTCTCTCTCTCTCTCTCTCTCGCTCGTTGGTGTTTTTCACATTGTTTTCGTTTATCGCGATAAGCCAGAAAAGAAAAAAAGAGCAAATATAAAAAATACTATTTCGAATATTTCGTAATTATCCTCGTCTAATTTTACAACGTATAATTACACGAAGTAATAATAATAATAATAATAATAATAACACGAAAATTTTCATCGAAAAGTCAATAACTTTTGTCGAGTCTCGATAATTATTTTTAAACCAAGAATTCTCGAATCTATCAACTTTTTCTTCAAACGGTATTTAAAGAGCGCACGGCTCTCGTCCGGATTTATTTATCTACTGGGGCATACGGTTATACTATAGAGAACCTCGTATCGTACAAGAGAGAGAGAGAGCGAAAGCGAGAGAGAGAGAGGTAGTGGTAGAAACTGTCCGATCGTTCCGAGAGAAGATTAATTTCTACCGTGCCCAGATATATGTGTTACTACTATATTATGTAGTACACTACATATATAGCACATACAGAGATACATATATATATATATATATATGCATAAAGTATTACACAAAAAGCCTTGGTAAGGACGCTCGGAGTGACTTGCGAAAGCGAGAGAGTCGAAGGAGTGCTGCGAGTTGGAAAGAGAGACAGAGACAGTGGAAGAGAGCGAGTGAGTGAGTGAGAGAGAGAGAGGAGAGAAAGAGAGCTCTCGGAACGGAGATCGTGAATTTGTTGCGTTAACAGGCGCAAGGCCGTTTAAATTCCACCACCCGCCCGAAAATGTGTACGCGTCTTTCTTCACGAAAAAAAAAAAATAAATAAAATAAGAAAAAGAAATTAAAAAAAACAACACTCTCTTTCTCTCTCACACACAAATCTCATCCAGGACATATCTTCCGAGCTCCGGAGACTTTCGTTGCCCGCCAGATGACGATAAATCCAGATATATGTGGATTTATAGGAATAGATATAGGTCTCTATACAAAGTGTGTTATTACCATGTGGTTATATACTTTAATGGGCTGCTCTTTCTCTCGGGAGTCGAGCAACAATCAGCGATCGGAATAGATCGCGGAATAATAGCCTATCCGGCAACAACAAGTTGTATATATATATCCATAATGTATATATATATATATATATATATGTATGTATGTGTGTGTGTGTGTGTGTATGCAAGTAACGGAGAATGGAGCAGATTCGTTTTTACTGCGTACTCCGAATGCTCGGACCGCCGCTATTCGAGATTCCTGCATTTATTCTCCACTCGTAAGTTTATATCGATATATATATATATGTATACTATAGATATATATTTTTGTTATGTTATAAGGACGACGGCGACGACTGAGCCAGCTGCGCTCGAGGCAAGGTCGATCGAGAATTTCGCACGTGCCAAACACCTTTCCAACACTACGCGAGAGAGAGAAAGAGAAATTGGGGAATAGAGAAAGAGAGAGAAAGAGAACGAGAGAGGCGAAAACTTCTCGCCATTGCGATTATATCGCGGGCTTTCGACTTTTCGTATACATATATTACGTATAAAGTACGCCCTCGATCGTCTCCCTACGCTCGAGGTGCACGATGGATTCGCGCGTACATTTTTCCGATTACACGATCGGCTGGCGAACAATAATTGCCACGGATTAAATGATTTCGTCGGATAAATTTCAGATGATTTTTGTTTCTTTCGTTTGAAATTCGTCTAGGAATTTCTTCTTCCTAGATGAATTTCAAATCAAAGAAACAAAATAGAAGGAGATACAAATAATGTCAAATTTATATTATTTTTGACGATTTATTTATTAGACATTTTGTTTTTTTTTTTCGTTTTCTCTATAAACGAAAACGAGTAGTAAATTCGTTTACGTTCGCGTTTTCTTCATACGCCAAAGATTTTTCGCCTCTCTCCACCCTGAGAAAATACGAGACCGATGATTCTCACTCGCGAGCATCACAGAAAGATTATAGACGGTAGTCTGTGTATATAGATAGATAAGCAAAACGAAAATGGGGAGGGGGAATATACACCCAGTGAGAGAAGCAACGTGCCAGCTGGTGGTGACTTTAACTGCTGTGTTACGAGAATGAATCATCGATGTGTTTGAATTAACGAAATAATAAACGTAGAGGCCGGGAGGTACGAGCGTTGGACGGTTGGTGGCGCGGCTGGACAGACATCTCTGTGAGGGCGAGAGAGAGAGAGAGTTAAGTATTTTTCCAGCCTCGTAATATCGCGTTGGTAAGGATCAAAAAGGCTTCCGAGAACATGTTCGTTGTCTGTATATTACAACACCCCCCTGCCCTCATATACATTCTTATATTCGGATTTATACATTAATACGCAAAAAGTTGAATATCAAATTTTTCCTATCGGGACGCTCCAAAGTTATTCATAGCTTTTTCCATTGTATATATACGCTAGAATTCTGTATAATTCATCGTAATACCTCACGCACATTTTATTCATGAGTCTAGACGCAACGTGACGTTGAGTAAACACACATTGTATATATATAAAAAGTATGTAATTATTGTAGATACATAACATACGCTACGAATATATATATATATATATAGAGAGAGAGAGAGAGAGGGAAGGAAGGCGGTGTGAAAGCTTTCAAGCGTACGAAATCCAGAATATTATCATCGCGGGGTTTCCTTTCCAACCCCCGTTCCATGCCGACCCCACGAAGACTACTTCGGTCTTCATGTACTGCCGCGAGAAATTTGTTATCTTACTCTCTCTCTCTCTCTCTCTGTCTCTCCTCACGAAGCCCGTGGTTAACTACGCGTTTCGTTTTCATTTTCCTCGAAGCTCACTTCGCCCGAGCAAACTTCGCACTCGCGGAAACTTCGTGGCGATATACAAATCTGCGATTGGAAAAATATACGTCTCGGTAGTCGCGGTTTCGAGGAGAGAGGCGTGTATCGATTATATATATATATACGACGTACGTTACGATGATTATCGTGGATCGAGCGTGTAGCGTTGAATGAAAAAATCGTGAATTCGCATCGAAGCACCTTCGATACGTATCGATACGCGAATTATCGATCGCGCACGATCGAAAAAAAAATCGAGAAGCCTATAAAATTCTAATTCGAAAATAAATAGAAAATAACAAATTTATATTCTTCGAGGTCTCTCTCTCTCTCTCTCTCTCTCTCCCTCTTTATGTTCTCGCACGAGCGACCGCGATACTTTCCCAATGCAACGACGAAATAGTCACGTTCAAGAATACCATTAATTTTCATTATTATTATTGATTATAATTGGCTCGTTTACCGTACACACACCGAGAGTATCGTCTACGAGAATTAGTCTATGTACAAGAAGCCGCGAAGTTTGTCCTCGGGTGTGCGTGACCTCGTTAGTCTCGTCTAGATTTTCAAAACTCGCATATTAAACAGTCCGACCGCGAAACCTGCACGCGTTATATCCCTCTCCCCTCTCCCACGTCTACGATTATAAGATTCAACAAGATTTTTGGGGCGTTGCCGATATTCAATGTCGCACACGTATCGAAACGCGGGTCAAAATCGCACGTACCTACGAAAAACAAAGTTATTTCATCGTTCGTGAAAATCACGATATTTGTTTTCCGACTGTTCCACGGTTAACCTCCACGTGTCGTTCTTTGTTTTTTTTTATTAATTCGCGATCGATATCGATATAGCGATACGCGGAGATAACCGTGAGCTAGTCGAGTAGGATCTTGACGCGGATAAAACGGAATATATGCGGAATCGGGATAAAAGAGATTGTTTTATCCAGTAGATATCAAAGTGTGCATATATATATATATATATAGACAGGCGAGATATATATGTATATATATATATACAGACACGTGTTATTATACGTACGTGGGTTACACCGGCGAATCGGTTATTAAGCCGACGCTTATTATACGTGAGATATCTATGGGCCTCCCTAGAAAATATAGACGGGATTGAACATATACAAACATATATATATATATATAACCGTAAATCCCCGTGGAATTCCCTTTCACTCTACGTCGTCATCGTCGGTCGTCGTCTCGTCGTAGCGCCGGAACCTTTGATATACTCGTTACGTATAGTATAACTATAGTACCCGAGGCACCTTTATTTCCAGATCTCCGTGCAACACAGACGATTACGATTGAGCGATTTCGCAGGTGGATTGTTGTTGGTGTTGCTCTAGAAACTGAAGCGTGCGAAACCGATTAATCGCGTGACCCTGCCAACCTATTGGACTTGTATTACCTGTATTCATATATGTATATATATATATATATATAGCGTAGGTATATATAATATCGTGTAGTATGAAATATGCACAATATCGATTTGCGCAATCGATCGCACCGAGATCCGGTGTTTGCAGTTAGATCGTACGTACTTCGAACAAAGCAGGTCAATCGAATCTCGGTAATATAATTGAGTTTATAAAACGGCGTCGAGTCCTTCGGAAACGGATTTATTAGTTTCGTCATACTGATTTATCGTGGTAAATCGAAACTCGTGTACGAGAGTCAATTTTCTTTTTTTTGTTTTTTTTTTTTTTTTATTTCTTTTTTTTTTACATCGTATCACAGAAACGTAACGAAGATTAATTTATTTGTAAAGAGCAGCTGCACGATCGAACGTAAATGTTTGAGATACATCGTGAATAAAAAAAAAAAAACAAAAACAAAAAAAAATTGCTGAGCTAGAGTCACGGGGAGTGGACCACCTGTGCGCGATCGTCGCATACCAACGCGAACGTTAAGAGAGAGAGAGAGAGAGAGAGCGCGCGTTCTCCGCCGAACACGAGACAAACGGTCGCCGAATATCCCACGTGTGTCCAGTAATACGTTTTTCGTTCCGGGAACTCGGAAATGTTTCAACGTATCTACATATATCTATATATATATATATGTAAGTATGATATTCCAAGCCATTCATATCAGCGTATAAGTATATACGATATAGTTACCGGAGAAGAGACACTCCGGGTTGTCCCACTACACGAGCATTTCCAAACTTCGAAGACAATATGTTTTAGCCGACGGAATTCTCTCTCTCTCTCTCTCTCTCTCTCTCTCTAGCTCACTGTATAGATATGTGTCCAAAAAGCGCGCACCCATTAAAACGAAAAAATATATCTCTCGAAAAAATCTCGTGCGGTGTGCACTCTTTGCCTCTCTCTCTCTCTCTCTCTCGTTCTCGAGTCGCGTTCGCGGAGGAGTCCGCGAGCGCGAGTCACAAGGGGACCACCTGCAGGGATCAGGCGAGCCGACGACGTAGGATGGCGAGAGAGACCGAGGAAGAGAGCCATCAGCACACGAGAAGTGTATATAGCTAGCTAAGGCCCTCACTCTTTCTTTCTCTCTCACTCGCTCTCGCTCTCGCTCTCGCTCTCTCTCTCTCTCTCTCTCTATGTTGGGCCTGCAGGCAAATCCTACGATCCGAGAATCTCTCGTGTGTCCATCTCTCCCTCCTGCCACCCCGCCCTCGCGGCATTCCCGCGCGTTCGCTCTTCGCTAGTCTCTTAGAGACCGAGGAGTATAGTCTTTATCTCAGCGGGTCTGCGATCTCTCTCTCTCTCTCACTCTCTCTCTCTCTCTTTCTCGCGGCATCGTCTCGAGAGAGACGAGCTAGGGTGGAGCCGGGGTAATCGGGGTCATTGGTAAAAGAGCTATGCGTTACAAAAAATCCAGGGTTGATACGAAAACAAGGGTTGTTCCATTGCTCGCTATAATCCAAAATAATTTGGTTGACCTTAAACCGACCTCTTGACATTTTTGGATAATTTTTCGTGGTAAAAGATAAAATTGCGTAGATAAAATTATTATTGTCCTAATAACCTCGAATTAACTTTCTTCCATCCTGGGTATTAACTAATGATGATCAGTGGGTAATTTCCAATGATTCGTAATTTTTATAAAAAAAAAATGCGACAAGATTTATCATCGTGTTTGTTTTATCTCGTAAAAAAGGAACCTTATGACAAAAATATTCGAATTCTTCCTTAGGTGATCCTCATTGACCGACCCAAACTTTATGGGCCGACGAGGAGGCTGACGAAGAGGTGGAAATACAGAACCCACCGTCGAAAAAACAATATCCATCGTATCGGTCGGTTATATACCTATATATATATATATATATATATATATATATATATAACGATATACTAAATGGTTATTTCTGGTCTCTCTGTTTCAGCGCCCCCTCCCCCATCTCGACTTTTGGCCACATAAGGGGCCGGAGGGAGGGGGGAGGGTGCAGAGTACACGTGCTATTGAGAGATCATTTTCTACGAGGCAGGACCACCTGCGAGGCGGTGGAGAGCTGCCTTCTCCGCGGTGCGGACCACACCGGCTGAACCTGCGAGAGGGCCCTATGTTACTGTGGAACTTCGAGATGAAGAGAGAGAGAGAGAGAGAGAGAGAGATGTGGTCCCAAGAGGGAGTTTGCGTGCGCCCCCGCGGGAACAACACGAAGCAATCTCTCTTTCTCTCCTTCTCTATCTTTTCTCTCTCTCTCTCTCTCTCTCTCCTCTCGTTCGGTGAATCTTCAGAGTGGAAGGAATAACGCCGCGTTTATATCTCCCCGTGTTTTGTCTTCCACGAAAACGATCCTTTAGCTTCTCTCGAAGCAGCCCCGCTCTGTGCGAGAAAGAGAGAACAGCGGTAACGAGCTACTCATCTCGAGAGACTTCGGGACGCTTTCATCTGCGCGATCTCTCCCTCTTTGACTCACTCTCTCTCTCTCTCTCTCTCTTTTGGTTAGAAACTCTTAAAGATGGCGCGAGGAGGGGCAAGAGAGACTTTTGGGTCGTGTGTCTCACATCGAGTGTGTGGGAAAACGGAGGAACACTCATTTAAGGTGGAGAAGAGGGCTCGCCGTCCATGGCAGACTCCGAGTCGTCATCCAGGTGGACGGACGAGAGAGGGTTTCTACAGGTCGATTCAAAAATCCTTTCGATTTTGTAGTTCATAAGTTTTTGTAATATTTAAATATAAAATCGAACCATCGATCGATTCGACTTTAGTCATTTTATCGCATAGAAAACTAATTTTGAAAGTATAATCGTTCGATCGTCGAGATTATTCTGAATCAACGTGTAACCATTGCCTAGTGTAAATCGGGTTGTAAGACACTAAAGACATAAAGCACGAACGCCAAAAGTGCGGTTGTGGAAAGGTCTCCTCTTTTCCCATCTCATCGTCGCATTTTCATCCCATAGGTATGTCGACCTTAGCGACGAGGCCGGGTTCGGTGCATTTAAAGGTATTTAAGTAAGAGTTGAGTCGTCTTTGAACTCTCATCGTCATCTCTCCCTTATTTTCTCTCTCTCTCTCTATTTCTATTTCTCTCTCTCTTTCTCTCGATAGTCGTTCATCTCTTTTCGACTCTACGTCTCTCGAAGGATCTTCGAGAAATGCCGACGGTAATTGGTGCCTCGTTTTGTTCCTGGGAGGCCGGAAGCCATCAATTACCGAAGGCCCCCGAAAAGCAGAATGAATTTGCGGTTCTCTCTCTCTCTCGTTCTCTCTCCTTCACTTTATTCTTCTCTCTCTCTCTCTCTCTTACAATGCCCCTTGGCAAATAAACTCGAGAGTTCGTCGTTGATCCTTCAGGATCCTTCTTATATACATAACTCTTACTTCGTTACTTGTGGTAGTTATACATACACAGGGACTTCAGGACGTTCAACGTAGCGTCGTCCAAATGGTATTTTTCAGGATCTTCGAAGCAACGTCACCACCACAAATGCATCTCGCTCTTTTTCAACCTTCGCCCGTAATATAGATTCTCTCCCCTTCTTTTTTTCTTTCATCTCGTTTCCGCCCTAATTATACCACACCAAACGTGGTAGAGGAGGCGTAAGCGTATAATACCAGAGTCCGCAAATATATACGAGGTCCATCGTTAGTTTCCCGAATTAAGACGCACGAGAGAAATCTTACGTGCCGGTGAGATCCTTTTGGCAAATACAACAGCAAAAAAAAGAAAAAAATACTCACAAATTTCGTGTATTTTTGCAGTTCGGTCGAAACGCCCATTTTTTCCCCTTCGCTTCAATATTTATTCCCGTATACGACGGAGATAAAATCAAATCTCGTTCGTATTCTCGAAAACGATTAACATTTTTTGTATTTATCTTTAGGCTTAAGTCGTACGATAATTATAGTAAACGATCTCGTAATTGTAATAAACAAATTAATTTCAGTCCAGTCCTAATAGAATGAGAAGTGAATTACGGAATAAAAAAAAAAATAAAAATACAATTACGATGCTCGTAAATTCCACGTGTAATAATCTTTTCGTTATCCTTGATTCTTGGTAAAACCGACGCTACTGTAATACCGTATCGCGGGGATTATATGCGCGCCGCGAATGCAACGGGAGTAACGAGAGGCAGGTGAGCAAGCGTAATTACACCATCGCAAGAAACACTCGGTGCGAATACATACATACATACACACACACATATATATATATAGTTATATAACTCATACAAATAAATCATATATAAGCGGCACGAATGGGCTACGCATAACGATTTTCCTTTTTTTTTTCTTCCAACGTTCCCCGAGGTTTCCAAGAATAATATAAAAGCGCCGAGGACAAGGTCTCTTCCGCGTGTGCGTGAATCGCTCGCGATCGATATTATAGCCGAGAGCAAAAAGTGAGAAATGAAAAACAGAAAAAAGAAAAAGAAAAAGAAAAAGAACAACAACGAGAGATGATAAATAAAAACGTACGACCTAAAGTCAGTCCGCGTGTATCTCGATCTGCCACGAGAGTCAATCGGGGATTTCGTTATATGCGAAGGGTATACGTATATCGCGTACGTAAGCTCTGGTGAGATCTGACGTGAGGAAAATCAAGAAGCGCCATGTTATTTCGCAGTGAGAGCGTATATAGAAAATATTCAATCGAGCGAAGATGAGAATAACAATGTTCTCGATGATATTCGAGTTCTGCGAAGCGATATATGTATATATTTATGTATCGTTATTTACACATATATATATGAAATGCATATGAAGACGATAGGAGAAGAGGTCGTGAGTATTTCTCTTTGACTACACGCTTTTTATTGGTAACGATACTCGTGACTGTACCCTCGTGTACGACAAACTGACGAGAGAAAGAGGCGCTATATTACTGTACGCGTCATTTAATAATGTGACTCACCGGGCGTGAGCTTTTATATGTATATATATTGGTGTTTATATAAATATATAGATATATGTATGTGAAATGAAGAAAAGTCCATCACGTGAATCACTCAATTGCCGTGATGTGAGCTGGCGCGAGAGAGAGAGAGAGAGAGGGAGAAAGAGAAAAAGAGAGATAGATAGAGAGTGTCATTTCGTTAGTCCCCCTCAGTTTTACGAGTAGATTAGCATATAAAAGTACGTAACATAATGTTGATACGAGGGAGTGACGAAATTCAACGAACGAGATAATGAATCAGCGTTAGGGTCGCGAGACTCGTAAAAAATAAATTAAATTACAAAAAAAGAGAGAAAAAAAACAAAGTGAAAAGGAGAGAGAGAGAGAGAGAGAGAAATATAAAATCATTGTAATTTAGTAGTGCGATTCTACGTCGAAACGTTCATTCGTTTCCGGTCTGACGACTTTATTAATGTAAATTATTGCTGTTGTTTCTCGCGAGGTTTATCTTGCGGTCCTTCGAGCTTCCTTCCCCTCTCTCACTCTCTCTCTCTCTCTCTCTCTCTCTCTCTCTCTCTCTCTCTCTCTCTCTCTCTCTCTCTCTCTCTCTCTCTCTCTCTCTCTCTCTTTCTCTGTCTCTCATTCTCTCTCGCTTATACGACTCTTCGCAATAATACGCGTACGTCACGCAGCTGCAAACATACGAATGATCGTACGAGAACCGAGAGGGTAAGAGGGGAATCGAGGCTTATCAATTTCGGAAGCTAATTAGTCCTCGCGTCGACTATAATCAATTTCTTTCCGGACGTTCACGATATTTCTTACCCTTCTTCTCGTGTTTGTAATTTTATCGTTATCGTGAAATGTGAATGATTTTACCGATTTTACGCATTATATATTTATTAAAATTAAAAAAATTCTTTCTCTCAAATACAATATTATATGATATTAATATCAAATCCTTTCGTCGTCGTTACTTCGGTCCGGAAGAATCGAGCACGAGTATAATTTATCGTGTGTCCGTGTATGTGCAACGTCGATTCTCGTCAGCTTGGGTTTCCTCCTTCTCACCCGATGTACGTTCAGCCGCGACAGGAAGTTCCCCCCACCTGTTAACCAGTCGCAGAGCTCATTCTCATACGGAGGATCCTCGTGGCTGAGTTCTCTGCCTCGAACCTCTTCCGGGAAGGACGATTGCAAAGGTCGCATTAAACGATTCGTATTTCCACGTAATACAACGTGAGAGATATTAATGAATTCTTAAGTACGAATCGCATACGACCGGACGATACGTCGAATGAATTCTCGACGAATTAACATAAATATAGGCTTCATGGAAATTCTTATTTTTTCGATTAACCAAGCTGTGCTTTAATAAATTTTTGTTTAATTATTTCAAAATTACATTAGGATTAAATTAGCTCGTTGTTCGTTTAATACTCTCGCACATACGATTCGAAAATTAAAAGCCATTTTAATTATCTTGATTCGTTGCACATTTCCGTCGATCGATGATAACGAATGATTCATCGAAAAATTTGTATTCATATTTTTCGCATCCAGAATTTCTTAGTCATTATTTTTAAACGCGTGGCTCATAATTACGTTGCATTCGTCACCGTTGGCTAGACCGAGGTTCGATGGCTCATCGAGGATGCGGTTGATCCTCGCGTCGTTCCCATCGGCTCGTTCGTCGTCTGGCACTCGGTTTCTCTGACTCTCTCTATCTCACCCCGACTCTCTTCTCTCGCTGGTTTCGTCGCTTCCGATGACTACGATTCGCAATTTTCCGCGAATTAGCCTGAAACAAGAGAGATTGATTACCGCGTTCTATGAACCGAATGAAGCGCGAATAATATAAGATTCATGGGAGTTGGATCGTCTATAGACGTTTCTAGCTTTGAGGTCGAGCGATAAGAATATTTGGAATTAATATCAACGTCGCGAAATTAATAGATTCGGTTCATCGTCATTGATAATTTTTTTTATTCTTTTTATACTGTCATTAATAATTTATGAATTAATGAAAAATAAGAGAAATGGCGAACGACGGAGAAAATCGCTGCAAAATAATAACGATAACTGTCTCTCGTGACAAATTTCGAAAATGGCTTTAAAATAGCGAATTACCACAGCCGCAATGTGATCATAGTCAACCTCGCGGTCACAGTTCCCTTACGACCGCGGCAACGCCTCGACCGAAATTGCCCCACAACCGCAGCCACCCTACAGGCCACAATCGCGCCGCGATCACGGCAACCCCCTCGACCTCGACTACGCTCTAACGACAATCTCCACAATGTCGCTGCCAAACCTCGACGATAATTTCACAAGAAACAATTTTTAAAATCCGAAAAAGTCGAAAATTTCGCCTTTTTTCGAATGACCTTCGATCGAGCTCCGTCGTTTCACACTTTTCGACAAATTTCCCGGCCAATATCTCGCTGACCCTCGATACCCGGATCTCTTCGAGATATCCCTCTGACGACAATCTCCACAATGTCGCTGTCACCCCTCGAAAATAATTTCAGAAGAAAAAGATCCGAAAAAGTCGAAAATTTTGCTGTTTTTGCGAATGACCACTTTTCAAACAAATTTCCCGGCCAATTTCTCGCTGACCCTCGATACCCGGATCTCTTCGAGATATCCCTCTGACGACAATCTCCACAATGTGGCTGTCACCCCTCGAAAATAATTTCAGAAGAAAAAGATCCGAAAAAGTCGAAAATTTTGCTGTTTTTGTGAATAACCACTTTTCAACAAATTTCCCGGCCAATTTCTCGCTGACCCTCGATACCCGGATCTCTTCGAGATATCCCTCTGACGACAATCTCCACAATGTGGCTGTCACCCCTCGAAAACAATTTCACAAGAAAAAGATCCGAAAAAGTCAAAAATTTTGCCTTTTTTTCGAACGACCACTTTTCAAAAAATTTCCCAGCCAATTTCTCGCTGACCCTCAATACCCGGATCTCTTCGAGATATCCCTCTCGCGACTTCCTTCACCCTCGTGTTCTCTCGATGCCTAGCGTGAGTTCAACTCGATTTTGCCTCGTCCGGGTTTATAGTCTTGAGAATAGCCCCTGGGGTATCCCAGCCCCAACGATCATTCTAATTCTCATACACGCGCATCGACGGTTAAATCTTTTCATTATATATACGTAGATATACGTAAATACCGAGATACATACTCGAGACCGTTTCCGATCGTCAATAGAGCCTCGCGTTCATACCCAGGTTTATTCAATCCCTAATTATTAGCGCTAAGAAGGAGGTAGGTACGCGAGAGAACCGCCGCGGCTTGTTTGCTTGGCGCCACAGCAATGTCCGGTCGTCTCGCGTTAATAAAAAAAAATTGAAAAAAAAAGGAAAAATCTACTGTCTAATTGCGAGCGTTTACACAGATCGATATCGCACCTTATCGATTATATGGAACATAGAGCGATACACACGTTAAAGATACACGTACGTGTCCCATTGCGATTATCTTTTTTCCCCGTTTTTTCGTTGCCCTCTCTGTCTCACTCTCGTTCTTCGACAACGTTATTGGTTTTTTAATCGACGATTTTTCTTTTTGTTTCGTTTTTTTCTTCGTAGATCAGCTATTATCGTTACGTACTGTCCGGGCGGTGATAAGTACCGTCTATTACACACATCTTACGCGCTCGAGCTCTCACCTCTCTCTCTCTCTCTCTCTCTCTCTCTCTCTCTCGACGAGTTTTAATGCGAAAATGAAAACTCACCGAGTTCGCGGGTAATTTACGTTGCCACACAGAAACCGTGGCCGAGAGACGGTAAAAACGCCAAGACGATCTTCCGATATACGAACCGTTGTGAGAGATCTTTCGCGACTTTGTGGCGCTCCTCGGGCTGTACGTAGGTATACGTTATTTTCTCTACGCGTATACGTATCTCTCTTACAACGCCACCCATCAGGCAAACTCTTTCAACTGCCAATTTTCGCTGGCTGGCGAGGTTTTTTTTTCTTTTTGGCTTGTTTTTTTGTTGTTGTTGTTTCTCTCTCTCTTTCTTTTTTTTATCACCCGGAGTCTGGCGCAGACGTCGAGATATTCCGACGGGAGAACCTGTAATTTTCGTGTACACGAGCGCGCGAAATCGTCGAATCGTTTTTCATCGCGACTCTCCTAATCCTTTCCGTGGCGAAGAGAGAAATTACCAGCTTCTCGGAATATGTACCAGTCGTTGGGACGTTTCATTATGATAATTGACACGAGGTAATCGAGGGTGATGTAAAAAAGCAAGGAACCGAAACGTGCGTTCGTTCGGTAGGGGAGAAAATTCATTTTTACCGGACGTTCGAGACTCGCGGTTATTTTGCGTCGATCGTTAATAAACAAGAAATTTTATTCCTACCTAAATAAATCGTAAAATTAATTTTAAGCATCAATGTTCATTAGTCTCGATCGTTCTTCGAACTATTAAACACAAAAGTCGAAGATAAGCCGCATAATTTTCGTCCGTGACGTTAATAAAATTCGTCAAAATTTTCATTACACTCGTTCGATGAGTGTTGTACATCGAGTCTCTTCTCGTACAACTGGTATATCGGTATCAAGTTGGAATAGCGAGCATTTCGCAAAGGAGTCGTAAGTCACCCGGGGCGAACAGGAGCCTCGATTCGCTGCAACGACAGAAATCTACAAGAGAGAGAAAGAGAGAGAGAGAGAGAGAGAGAGAGAGGAGTCCTCCTCTCTCGCTTTGCTCGCTCCGATCATTATCCACGACGGAGTTACTCTTTCCGCTTTTGCTCCTCTTCTTCTTCTTCTTCTTCTTATTCTTCTTCTTTGGCTACTGATCCTGAGCTCGCGCGCGAGGGTAATTGAGCATCCTTGAGATTTTCACGATAAGACACAGGCGAGAGGGAAGCTTTTGCACTTGGCCATATATATACGTTGAATGAGGAATAAGTGCGAGCACGCAGTGCGTGTACTACTGTGGTACACGCAGCATCCGAGAGAAACGGACGGTCGCTCGTTGCCGCTGTTCCTCTCCTACATCTTGGACAAGTATACGCGTACTCTGTGACCACACTGTGGCGGCCGGCTGCCCCGGCGTAAGATTTATCGTCGTCGTTTTATTTTTACAACGGGATGTGTTATACCCGAGTGCACGTGTATATATATATATATATGTATAGCGTATATATATATATATGTATAGAGTTATATACAGGCTAAGAAGCCGTGAAAAGACTCAGCGTGGTCGTGTACAGGACCTCGCGATCACGTACATACTTCGTACAGTCTCACCCTGCCATTTTTATTTCTTCTCATCGCCACCGACGACCGCAAGCTGTATGAAAAGCAATATGCAATACCGTACGTATAGCTCGATACCATTATACCGATGTGAGCTCTCGCTTCTGTTGGAAAGGAGTGGGGGATATGGGATGTCACGAAATATATGGCGTAAACACTCGACGAGTGATAACATCGCGAGATACACAATTGAGCTTCTTTTTTCTTCGTCGTTTTTAAGTCGTAAGGTTGCTTTCTTTTTTTCTCGAAATTTCCTTATTTTTTAATATCGTATGAATGTCAGGAGGAGACTCGGAGAGAGGGACGATTTAGGGGGTTTCCTTTATTATTGAACAGTGTGTTCGGTTCGATGTAAATTACAGCAGTGTCCGTGTTAAATCAGACAAACTTACCGGACTCGATTTCCGCGATGTCGGTCGCCTTGTTGAGTCGCTCGACCGCGTGTACGACGCGTTTCTTCAATTTCGCGATGTCCCTCGCGGTCTCGAATTTGTTCCAGTTAAGGGTTGGTCGAACTCCCGATGTTTCGGGATTGTCGGACTTGCGCGAAGTGAAGCGCAATAACGCGCCTAATGCAACGTCCGCGACCTCTTCCCAATCCTGTGTGAAAAAATGTTGGTTCGCGTAATCGATTTGCAAATTTCAATATAGTGTTCGATAACAGCAATTACACGGCGGGGCTTCCTGCTACGGGGTACGTATGCGGGAGCTTGTGACTTCACGACGATATTAACATATACGGGAGAGCCGATAAGTACGTATTTATACGTAGGTGTATATTATGAAAACGCGCGTCGTGGCAGCTACGAAGTATCTCGGCGAATCGACGATTAATAATTACACGCCGCGCGAGTTTAATGTTCTGGTACGACACGCATGTATTACGTACAGTGAGAGCCTCGTTAACGAGCCCGTTTTGTACTTTACCGATCGACTGCCCCCTCTCCACTGCAGGCGAGCGAGCGTCCCCACTACCTCGCTCGAGCGTCCCCACTACCGCGCTAGAGCGTCCCCACCACCGCGCTTGCGCGTCTCCACTGCCGCGCTCGAGCGTCCCCACCACCGCGCCCGCGGGACTCGAACGTTCAGAGTCCCCGCGAGCGAGAGTGGGGAGCGGAGGACGCGGTTGGCTCGCGGTAAGTATCGTACGACGAATGAACGCAACCGCTAACGGAGTTTACACTGTAGAGGGTATAATGTATTATAACGATACAACGAGGGAATACACGAGAAGGGGCTACCGTGCACGAGCGTGCAATTCTCGTATGCACATCGCAGCGTCGCAGAGAGAGAGAGAGAGAGAGGAATAATCTCGCACCGGCTGTGGGGTGCTTCAAGCGATATAAATCCATTACACGTGCGCTCGCGCGAGCACGCGTAGCTGGAAGTCTTCGAGGTCTATGGCGAGAATCGCACGCATATATACAGACACACGCGCGAGGTTCCAAAGGAATAAGGCGAGAGAGAAAGAGAGAGAGAGAGACCCTTTCGATTTTGCACTGGACTGTTGCGCGTAACGTTCCTTCGCACGGACAGACATAAAAGTTTACGGACCGTCGGCAATGCGCGCTATATTGTTATATAATAAAAATCAAAAGTAAAAGAAAACGATAGATGCGATTGAGAAGCAAACGAGACAAAGAGCGAATCGACGCGAGAGAATGAAAATTGCGCGAAGCGTCGTCCAACGTCTAGAACGATACCGAGGAACAACTTTGGCGAAAAACGGACGGTTTGCTAGAAAACAAAGAGAACGAAAAGAAAAAAAAGATGGAAAAAAATGTTATACAGGAATTAATCGAGAATGCGAATCTTTAGCGGCGACCGAGCGCGGTAAGAGTGCTTGAGGGCGCGAGCAATCGCGCTCTATAAGCCTGTTCCATCTATACCAGGCGGGTATTTCGTACAGTACTGTGATACGCGCTATAGAATATCGCACATAGATTTATATACCGGGCTTTCGAAAAGAAGCGGACCCACCCTCTATCTCAGAATCTATGTATCATTTAACAAAACGACCCGAACAAAAGTCTTATGGGTCATAAAGTTGTTTTTTGTGACCTCAAATTTGACTTTGAAGGTTTTTTTGAAAATTAATTTGTCTTTTTTAAATGGGAAATGGCTATTTTTTGCCCCGGATTTGCAAAGAGCGAGAAATTTTACGATCCGATTTTTTTATGGTAAAAATTACAGCCAAATCCTACTTTTATCCTACTTTTAGCGCTATCCAGGAACAACAACGTAGTAGAATTCTGTTCCCTTCGGGACGCTTGATTAACGCGAGTCGAGTCGCCTTTCACGTATGGAATAATGAGGATCGTCGATGAACGACTATAAGACACTCAACATAATTTTCATCATTCGTTGCTGACTTAAATCTACTAGATTAGAGTTGTTCCTGGATATCTCTAAAAGTAAGAAAAAAGTAGGATTTGCCTGTAATTTTTGCCATTACAAAATTACATATCAGAATGTAAAATTTTCCGCTCTTTAACCTTCATATAACCTTCGAAAAACCTTCAAGTTCAATATCAAGGTCAATTGCGAGGTCACAAAAAACAGAACTTTATGAACTATCAAACTTTTGTTCGGGTCATCTTGCCCTATGATACGTAGATTTTGAGTTCGGGGGTGGGTCCGCCTTTTTTCGAAAGCCCGGTATATATATACAATGTGTGTGTGTATACGTACGACATCGTCTCGCAACTGCGGTTCGAATCCGATCGCCGACTCGAGCATCGCGTACTTATCGTCGTTCACGTTCAGTCGTAGAAGTAGGAGCAGTAACCTCAGTGCGCACTGCAAGTCGTGACCGGCTCGCTCTCTTTCCTGCAAATATGACATTTGATATTGCCTCGAGCCAAGGAGGAAGACCCGCTTTGATATCGAGATCGCGACGTATTCTCCGTTACGGCATTCACAAAGTTAGCAAAAAAAAATATATATATAAACACAAAAATATAAAGAAAATAAAAACATGGAGAATTTTCCAAGCTTGTGTGTAACGGGTTTTTCATTACTGTTTTAACGCACGCTTGTTAGTCGATAGGCGATAAGACAAATCAAGGATAGTTACGAAGATAATAAAAGAAAATTATTGTACTTGGCTCGAGCGTCGAACCAAAATAATCGAATGAAGAAAGAAATCGCAAAAGATTGTTTTTCTCCGCCCCCCGACCACTCAAGTTTTCGCGCGTAATCATTGCGGAATCCCTGTTGTTGTTTTTTTCTTCTTTCTTTCGTTTTTTCTTCTTTCTCCGTGACTTCCGATTAGCTCGAAGATATACGAAAGCTCTCCGCCCTCTCGACGCTTCGGCCTCTTCCACTGTGTTGCGTCCGGCGATCTAATAAACCTACCTAACCGAAGAAAAGGGAGAAAGATAGAGGCGCGCGCGCGCGCGCGGGAGTTTTAATACGAGAAGAAAGAAAAAGGAAAAGGCACGGAAAAGCCACGCGGAGAGAGAAAGAGAGAAAGAGAGAGAGAAAGAGAGAGAGAGAGATATGGCGATACGAGAGAAACGTGTGTGCGTGCCTTAGGCTAGAATGGAGCCGGCGCCGGCCTTCTTCTTCTTCTTCTTCTTCTTCTTCTTCTTCTTCTTCTTCTTCTTCTTCTTCTTCTGCTGCTTCTTCCTCTTCCCTGCTTCCTTCTCTCTTACGTCCAGTGCGCGTCTACCACCATTATCTTACTTCCATGTACGTATACTTGGATATTCTTACGAGGGTGAAGAAACAGAGAAAACGAGAGAGAGAGAGAGAGAGAGAGCGAGAAGAAGAAGAAGAAGAAGAAAAAAGAGGGGAGGATGGCGAGGTGGCGCGGTATAAAAGTGTATGTACGTGCTTTAGCCGTGGCCAAGGAACACTGTGCGCATGCATGTAACGAGCAATTACCGCTCGTGCGGCCGTAAGATCCTCCAAGTGGGCGAAGATCGTGCGATACGTCGATTCCAAGAGGGTCGGGAGACCGGTAGCGGCCAAAGATCGGGAATTCCTTTCCCTGACGCCGCGGAGAATCCTCCTCTCGATGTTTCTCAACTGGGTCGTCAGCAGCCCGATCTCATTCTGATGCATGTTTTCCATGCGTTGCAGATAAATGTATATACATATATTTATATATATATATAGAGAGAGAGAGAGAGAAAGAGAGAGAGAGAGAGAGAGAGAGAGAGAGAGAGAGATGTGTGTGTGTAGGAGTGTTTGCGTGTGTATTATACGCAGAGGGGCAGCATGGTAGCGCGTGAACGGGAGCCGACGTTTTGCCGTCGCCGTCGTGGCGATGGCAAGAGAAGCACAAGAGAAAAACGAGGGTAATTAATCTGCGATGATAAATCAGACGTCCGTCTCTCGCGCGCCTCACACACACCGACCGTAACGCGAAACATATATATATATCATTACCGTGCACTCGACGATCTCGCGCTCTCTTTCTCGATCTTGCCCCATGAAACGTTCTGACTTTCTTTCACACTCCGATATAGCACCGTTCCCGCCTACACTCGCGCTCGAGATCGTTCCTAAGAGAATGCTGAGATCTACATTCACGCGACGAGTCATTAAATCTTTCGCCCTGTCGGACTACGATCGAATCGCGAAGAAAGAAAGAATAAAAAAAGAACTTTACTTTCCCGAATTTTTCGAGAGGATGAAATAAAATAAATTTTTCAAACAAATAATAATTATATATATATATATATATATATATATATATAATTACAATAAAAAGCGAGAGAAATTTGTTCTCCATTCGATATTCGCGAATAATGTATCATACAAAATTCAATAACAGTAAGCAAGGTATTTCGTATATGAAAGGAGATTCCGTTTCTCTCTCACTGACGTACACCGGTACACGTATACTTTCTATCCACGAGCTCGGCATTCGTATATATCGCGGGCATTATTTGTTTATTTTTAAAATTTTTATTTCGTTTTGTTTTTTTGAGAGCGAGGCCATAATCCCAGGGGCATTTTGCCTGCGGTGGATTCTCCGGGCTTCGTCTCTTCTCTCTCTCTCTCTCTCTCTCTCTCTCTCTTGCTCTCTCTCCGTCATTCTCGTTTTACAGTTAAGGACGATGCTACGATGAGATGCTCTTGTACAGAGAGCGAGTACTCGACTGTCTTTGTGTATATATATATATATATGTTTGAGTGTGTTTGAATGTATGTGTGTGTGTATCGATTATACGTACGCGTGACGCGGACACGCATCCTCCTGCCGCGGCTTACAATCCGCGAATGCGCCGCCGCCTGCTGCTGCCCCGCGGTCTCCACTCCGCTGAATCTTTCGTTCGGGAAATCGGCCAGACGCTCGCGCGCTAGAGAGGCGAGGCCCGAGCGACGAACGAGAACGGCAGTGAACGCGAGATGCGATATTTATTCAGGCCAAAGTACAATGAACACGAGGAATCGAAGGATCGAGAAAATAATATTTACTAAAATAAACACAATTTTATATTACGTACGTAAGCGTGATAAAATAAATAAACGTAACGAAAATATGATAAATCGAGATCACGGGGAACCCTCGGGGAATATTTTGTAATATAAATTTCATAATTTCGAGACTAAAGAATTTGTCTTTTTTTCAAAGATTAATATAATTACAACAAAAATTGTCCATTTTTCTGATCACTGGGTGTACGATACCCCAAACGAGCAAATGGTACGCCAGCGTCGAAAATCCGAACGCGGGATCCCAACGTTCCATAAAAATGTTTCGTGTATGACGTCACGACTCGCTGGGGACAGAAAACGAGCGGTCGAACGAGAGGCGAATGAAAAAAAAATGAAATCGCCGATCGAGAAAGAGCGAGGGGGCCGAGAACGAGAGACAGACGTGTGTAGAGTACTCGTTATGTAGTATAATATGTGTCTGTGTGAATATATATATATATATAAGTTGACTTACCGTGATCCGTTTAACGCGCTGACGAGTCGCGAAGTGGGCCTCGATCTGGCTCTGTACGAGCTGCAGATGGTTCTGACCGATCGTCGCGACGTAACTTCCGGGATATCGTGACTGGAGTCTGGCGACCAGCTGCTGAAGTACCAGGGTCATCGACAGCGGATCGTTCGATTGTATCCTGTAACGATTCGTGCTCGTGCCCGCTACTATCGTAACAACGTTACCGGTATGCGAATACTGCAATCCGAGAGCGTTCGAGTTCGATCTCTGCGAATGCTCGCCGATAAATTCTGCAGAATTTTAAATTCGTCGAGAGATAATACAAAGTTTCGAAGAGTTTTTCGAACGAGAAACAATATTACGAGTGTAATGGGGAGGACGATGATTAGAAATTTTTAAAGATTAAAGAAAAAGGAAAAATTGACATTGGAAAAAAATTAAATTTGAAAAAATGAAAAATTGATGAAATTCGATGATTATTTAATGAAATTGTATTTTTTTAATTGAAATTCGATCGATCTACGCTCACCTGGAAATAATTGACTAAAATTCACGAGTGTCTTCTCCGTGTTTTTGATGGTCGCGGAGAACGACGCGGTGTTTTCGGGTGGACAAGCACGTAGAAACATTCTCAACGGTAAATTCGCGTTTTTTTGTAAAATCCTTAAATTTCCATCGTCGTTCTCGTACGTCGCGGTGATATTGATCTCTGACGAAAGAGGCGGTAAATTTTCCGCCGCGTGAATCGTCGTCTGAAACACCTGACGATCGGCTGACGATTTTTAAAATCGCGTTAAAAAGCAAATTTTTCCTCCCACTCGTCGAAATAAATTTGTTTCTTTTTTTATCAATTTTCCTGTTTACACTCACCGAGAGTCGAAAAAACATGATAATTTTCGGACGCTACGAGGGGTCTGTCGACTTTGACATTGACCTGAACATCGTGAAGCGGCGTGTACGAGGACAATTCGACGTTAACACGACACATATTGCCGCATCGTCCTTCGTTATCGTCGCTCGTTTCCGCCAGAGGGTAAACCTCGAGATCCTTGGACACGTTGATAACGACGAGAAGTTCCGATTCGACGGTCGAATTCGTCAGTTTATCGGCTGACGAAACACAAATTACGTAAAACTTTTAATAACAACGAATTAAAACCATACATTCCTATATATATATATTTCTATTCGTTATCAGCAAAAACGTGAAATAAGTAGCGCGAGCGACCGTACGAAAAATAACAAAATAATATCCAAGCAAATAAATACCACGTGTACGACGTATAAATATTAATGATAATAATAACTACGAATAAAACGAAAATATTTAAGAATTACGTATATTAACCAGTGGCAGCTGAGTTTCTCGCCTCTTTGCGCAACTCGAGTAGCTCATTTTCGGCGGCCTTGTAGTCGAATCCACGACGATGAAGAGGCGGAGCGATGAAGAGAGACGGCTCGGCGCCGAGGTAGCATGCCTCGAGCCGGCCTTCGTCCGAGAGGACGACGATGACCCCTTCCAAATGCTATTTACGTATATATATATATATATGTGTGTGTGTACAATAATTATTATAGCGCAATACGTATACTCGTATGTGTTACGCGAATGAGAGAGAGAGAGTTGACAAGCTTGGGTCGAATCAGAGCGAATCACGAACAGATGAGATATTAACTCGGCCAACTAAAGCACCAGATTGTCCAACCATACATATATATACTTATATATGTATATATATATATGTATGTGTGTGTATGTGTGTATAAACTATATCCACTTGCAATTTCGCGGTCGTTACAACCGGACATTAAACAAAAGTAATAACGAAGAAAAATTAAACGAGTTCGTGAGTCGCGCGAGAGGTCGTCAATTTTTATCTTACACGGTGTATGCTTTTATATATATGTATGTATATATATATATGTATATATGGTACAGCAGACAAAAAGATACGAGCCGAAAGTTTACGAGTGGCAGTTTCCCCTCGAGGGTCAAAACGAGAGACCTCGAAATTCCCGCATCAGTTCTTCTTCTTGCTCTACTGTATTCTACGTTATATATATATATATACAACATGGTATGGTAACAAACAGTTTCGTCGAGTGGACCATTAGCTTATCGCGGCAATGGGACCCCGAGGAGTTTCCAAGTTTCTCGTTGGTGTCGAATGGCAAGCCTCCTCTCCTCTTTCTCACCGCGTGAATATCCCCTTTTTCTCAAATCTCCGCTCGCGCGTTAAAAACCCGAGTGAATCCGTGAAAAAAAAGAACGAGTAGCGTGGGTAAAGAAAGAATGAAAATAAAAAAGAACAGAAAAAAAGCAACGAGAACGAAAAATCTTGGGGCGAGAACTACGGAATACCGAGAACGGGATTCATCGGATTTTCTTTTTGTCGTAGATATGGAAAGAGGGAAGATCGAGTCACCGGGAAAGAGAGAAATATGTTTTATCGTTAGTCGTTAATGCGTGTGAGAACTTTTAAATACTTTTTAATACTTTTAAATACTTTTTAATACATATATATATATATATATGTATATGTATATGTGTGTGTTTCACAGCACGTACTCCGGCCGATAAGATAAAGCTCGACGTGTGCCAATCGCGACGGACGCGACACCTACAAATTCTTCCTACTCTTTTTTTCTTTCTTTTTTTTTACTTCCAATTTGAAAGCTTTTGCTCGCTCTCGTATACGCGCGAAACATAGACCCAAGCCGAGTTCACAGGGGATACAAGAGGCACGAGTATTATTCGCGAACGAAGATTATCGCGACTCGGAAATCTTCGAGCGCGAAACAAGCTCTCTCTACTCGAGTTCTCGCCGATCTTGGATATTTCCATACGCACACACACACACGCACACGTGTATATGTGTGTTCTTGTGTGTCCGTGATCGCGCGAGAAGGAAGAAATTCTATTGCAACACGGAAAACAGCACACGGACGTGAGATAAAACGTGGCCAGTAAAGTCCCGGTATTACACGCACCGAGAGTCAAAAAGGCGGTATCGCGCATAGTTTTGCATTTTAAACGACTCCTTTTTCTTTTACCACCCTTCGAACGGTGATACGTGGTTAAACGTAGGTATTCCCGTGGTCGAGGTCTAAACCGAGTACGGAAAAGAAACGCATCTTCGATGGATCGGAAGAAAAATAATAATAAAAATAAAAAACGACCGATTCTCTCGTACGGCGCGTGTATCGAAGGTCTCGATTTCGTTGTCAAAGGTCATCTCTTCTCTCGATTACTCGCTATCGTCTCGTTGCTGATGATAACGAATCTACCCCGGTGTGTTGCACGCTATGTATATGTATATAGTACGTGATACGTCGAACGACAAAAAAAAAGATACGAACGTTTATATATATATATATGTATGTGTGTGTGTGTGTGTGTGTGTCTGCCGTTGTTTTTTGTCATTCAACATTTATCGTGCCTTACGCGATATGTCCTGAATGAAAAAAAATAATAAATAAATAAAACGGACATAAATATTTCTCCGCTATTTTTGTCGTTGTACGTATATCGTCTTTTACGCTATATGTTGAATGAAAAAAAAAAGGAAAATGCGGAGCGATACGAGTGACGCGTTGCATGAATGGACCACTCGCGTTTCTCAGTGGCTCTACGACGGATCACGCGCCGATGCGTCGTCTTATCTTGAGGCAGCGAACTGAAATAATGATCGAAATTTCGTCCAATGTTTCATTCATCTCATATATATATATATATATATATATATATATATGAGATGAATGAAAACGTGTTATAATATCGTGATTAAAAAAATTTCAGATTGTTAAATTTTTATCGAGAAAATTGAGAAAAACGTAAAAACGGAGATAATGAAGGTGATACGCGGTAATATTGTTGTATTACGAACATTATCCAATATGTGATCGAACATTGGATTGAAAAATAATCGAAATTCATTGAAATATAAAATATATCACGATTCTGATAAATTTAACAAAAATATGAAAAATCGATATTTTACCGAGCTGTAACTTTTTTCTCGTTACGCCGACACGAATTTGCGTTAAGACGTTTTTTAAAACGAACACGGATATCGACAGAACGACGTTGAAATCCATCGGCTATCTAAATTTGTATGCCCGTGGCGATAGATTGAAAATCGCAATTTTTTCGATTCTCGAACCTCGCGAGGTTTCGGGAGGTTGAATTTTTTCTTATTCTCACAAACTTTTTCTTCCTACGTTTCCACCCCGAAACGATCGTTAGATCGATTTTCTCAAACGATCCATTGGCACGTTCTCTTTTTTCCCCCCTGTATATTTCTCAATTATTTTTTTGTTCGCCACTCGGCGTATCACATTCTACACTCGTGTTAAACAGACAATTAAAAGAACTCGGTTGTATTGGCAATTGTAACGCGAGACGAAGGGAGAACGAGGGAGCGAGCGAGAAAGGGAAGCGGGAAGCTGCCTTCGGGTCTCCAGCAAATTATGAATAAATAAGTTGACGAGAGAAAAACGAGAGGACGAGGGAGATGGAAGATCGTTAACTGGGTGCCCTGGTGACGACGAGGACAACGTCGTCGTCTCGTGTGTCCGTCGTGTAATTATAATTATACGACGTATATACATACATTACACACATCTCTCTCTCTCTCTCTCTATATATATATATATATATATGCACACATATATATATATCGATAGGTTTGTATGTATGCGAACAGTTTCTCTAGCACTTTGTACTCTACGAAAATAACTCTGGGGCTGCGCGAATTCAGACGTACGTATTAACTATCTCGCTTTATAATTGCCGAGAGCTAGAGAGATAGAGGAACGGAGCGATTAACTCGAGTATATAACTCATATGTTCTTTTGCATATATCGAATAGATATATAATGCTCTATCGGTGATCATTGCTTGAGGGAGATATATATATATATAATGAGTAAAATACAAGTTTACCTGAAAGTGGGCTCTCGCAATAGCAACAGGTGTGAAAGGCAATTGTGCGGACCACTTGAGCGTCGTGCCTTCGTAAAGTAGAAGCGTGTCAGTGTCGGCGACAACGAGTACCATCAGTTTGCCATCCGGTTCTGTATAAGAAAGAAAAACAAAAAAAAAACAAAAATAAAAAAAACGTCACGCCCGTTAACGCACTGTTCTTCGCGACCAAGTAAACACAGACACAGCATATAAAACTCGTATTTATATATTCGTACGTACAATGACGGAAAATTTACATACGACACGATGAATCTTGCGAATCAAGTGTCGAGCAAATCTCATTTATTCGATAATATCTCGAACGATGAGTTATTTGTAAAAAAATAAAATACAAAATAAAATATTAAATATAAAAAACACATGACAAATTGGCAAAATATTTTCATAGATCGTTGACGACGAGATATATTTCGCGATTCTCGAATGTGAAGTTTACATCGAGTACCTGATATGTTTATATATATCTATATATATGTCGATTTGTGTCTCTATTGGTTGCATTTACCGATTACGTAAGCTCGAAAGCAAACTGGATTGTACTCGAGCCTCTTGGAGTATTTTAGAGCCGTACAATTGTCACGGAAGCAGTAGAGATTCCTCTCCGCCAGGACGACGATACCGACCTCGAAGCTGCTCAACGTGACGGCCTCGATCCCGAGGACAGCCTCGCCGAGGTTGTACGTCCAGTCGGGCTCCAGTCCTCTCGTACCATCGACTTCAATGTCCCTTGCGACGTCGTCGCTTCTCCCGGATTCTGCTACGTTCTGATATCTATATACCACATTACCACCTCTCTCTCTCTCTCTCTCTCATTTTACTCGCGACGATTAAACCAACTCCGACATTTCTTTACCGATCGTATAATAAACAACGAAAATAAAACAAAAAGTATATACATAAACGAATGAATAATTCGTGAAAATCCTGATTATCGTGCGAAGCTCCGACCCAAATACGCAAATTATATCAAAGATATACAAAAATTACGAACCATTCATTTTTACTCTTAATTAAAATAATCAATAATCCAACATTGATTTTTAATCAGTGATGTATTCACGAGTGAACGACACGAGAATAGGACACAAATCTTATTTAACTCGTGATCACGAATCGATCCTACGTTCGATCATATTCAACGAAACAAAAAAAAATGTCAACCGGTATTAGCAAATAATGTTACATGTAATGTCAAAGTTTGATATTCGAACATCACACAGAGAGAGAGAGACAACAAGAGAGAGAGAGAGAGAGAGAGAAATGAAAATCACCGGGCGAGAGTCAAAGTGATGAGGCAACGTTCCTTGAAACATAGTCCGGGAATAATAACTATGCGCTTATAAACGTCGAAAGAAAATTTCACAATGGCAACAACCAGAGAGACACAAGAATAAAATGAAGCTACGAGCCGAGTGTATGAAGCATCCAGGCTTGCGCTTTATGCAGTTTCTCGGCTAGTCGCGGCTGCCGTTGGCTGGTTCGCTCTGCGGTGATCGCGTCTCTCTCTCTCTCTCTCTCTCTCTCTCACTCTGTCCGTCTCTCTCTCTCTTTCTCTCGGTTGTGCATATCTCTCGCAGCAGCCTCAGCAGCATAAGCTCGACTCAACTCGTATATGGTTATACATACCTCGTAACATACATTATTCATCGGGAATATACCACTCGACTATTTCAACCTGCGCTCGGCATAAGAATCCCCCCCGATCCAACCCTCCCTCCCCTCCCCCTTCCTCTCTTCCTCATCGTCGCAATTCCGACATACATATTTATATGGGCGTGTGTGTCGCTCTCTCGCACACACATTGGACCGCGTAGATTCAGCGTGTGCAAATCGCGTCTATGTTGTCTCTAATGGTACGGTGGTCGGCCCAGTGGTGGTATACGACACGAGACGAGGAGGGACATGGACGATAAACGATATTCGTGGCTGGTAACTCGCGTTCGTGAAGAAAAATGAAAAATGAAAAGAAACAAAAAAACACGAGGGAAGGAAATCATACGTAGGGAAAAAATATCTGGACGAATGCAAACGTATTCGTGATATTTCGCGTGAGAGACGAGAGTGTAAAAGAAAATATGCGATAGAAAAGCCGAATTGGAATAAATGATTTTAATGGATTTATTGAATTTTTAATTTTGTATACGAATTTTTAAAAAAATGTTTTATTTTTCTTCATTAAAAAAGAGAATTTTTGAGTAGGAAAGAGAAGAAAATGCTGGCTCGAGCGTGTCTCGTACCGCTTGTCTATTAAAATGAGCCGACGGTCTCCTCTCTGATTAGATTTACGATACATACACGAGCGAGTTAGCGATGCGCGTGTATCTTACGTATCGAAATATATATATGTATATATGTAAGAACGATTTGCAATGCTCCATGGTACGTTCGATACGTATACGAAGCTCTCGTGTGGTGCAAAGAGTGACCCGTCTATGCGTCTCTCCGTAATATATCATGCGGCATACTATGTATGTACAATTGTCGTGTGGCCGGGGAGCGAGCACGTTCCAATTAGCAAAAGAGACGAGAGATTGAAACGCCCGCTCTGAAACTCCAACGCTACGGAACTCGCCCGTCGGTGTGAGAAAGAGAGACAGGCAATTATACATAGATATATATATATAGTGAGAAAGAGAGAGAGAATGAGAGAGAATGAGAGAATGAGAGAGAGAGAGAGAGAGCCTGAAGCAAGTGTGCCGTTTTGCGTTCCTCCTCGACTCTGTTGCACGTTGCTATCGCGAGCTACTACGTTGGTCGCTACGAACGTCACTCGAATAATATAATTGTGTTTTCCGTCGCGTGGGCGCCAATTCCTTTTTTTCTTCTTCTTTCTTTTTCTTGTGTGTTTTTCTTTTTTCCTTCCAGTTTTCGTTCCTCGCATCGTCTCTTCGCCACTCTCATTCCCTCTCGTTCTTCGCACTCCGAGTATAATCGGTTTTTCCCGTTAGTTACTAAATTTATACGGAGCACGAGGCAAGAGCACGGGGTAATGGCGATCGCTCCAACGAAAATTTGCTCGTCTCGATGGAAAAATTTCATATTTCTAATTAAACAATGATCGTACGTATTTTACATTATAAAGTTACGTTCGATCGTAAATTATTTATAATTAAGGTGAACGTGATTAAATACTCTGGCCCGTATTACCCCGAGCTTTGGTCGAAATGCAATTTATAATTCGAGCGTTCCGGGGGGTTTGTTTGTCACGAAATACGTGGAAGTCCCGACGAACGCGAGAGAGAGAGAAAGAGGGAAAGAAAAAAAGAAAGAGAGAAAGAAAAAAAGAAAGAGAGAGAAAGAGAGAAAGAAAAAAAGAGAGAGAGAGAGAGAGAGAGCCGCGAGGAATGCGACGATAACGTACCTGTAACATTCCAGAATCCAGCCGGAACTCGGTGTGACGAAGACGTCGTTCCGGGAAACGTAAATAAGCGGCTCGGGGAGCAGACGATTGTTGAACGTTTGACGAAAGGTATGGGCCTCCTGCTCGTAGAATACGAGCGTACCGTCGAGGAATTGTACGCAAAAGAAATCGCGTCCGCGCGCAGCGCCGAACGGTCCGGTGGTCAGAGAGGCTGGGAAACGCTCGAGCTCGTGCTCGTAAACGGGATCGAGGGTGCATCGATCACCTGTGAACGAACGACGCGCGTTTCTCATTAGTACGTATACGTTTAAAGAAAGAGAAAAACAGAAATATCGTCGTTGTTCTATTTTTATCTATTTTTATTATTTTTGTTTTTGTTTTTTCTAAAGTAAGGAAAGTTGCGATAGCGACGGAATGTTAAGGGTGCTTTGTACGGTATAGCCGCGTGATAAGAATTGTAACGGCGTGTGGCCACGAGTACTGATAAAAAATTCTATAAATTATTTACGAAAAAAAGATATATATATATATATATATATATATATATATACATATGAATACATAATTGAATAAAATACGTGTTTGACACTCTCTCTCTCTCTCTCTCTGTTTCCCAATAGAGCACCGATTTTAATATCACTGCGCAATCACCCGCGCCACGTTTTGCCCACGGATCTCGGTCTTTCGTCGTGATAACCCCGGAGTTCCGTTCAGGGGCAGATATGCACGATTAAGGGGACAAGCTATAATTAAATAAATTGGGAAAGAATTATATTCACGGCGGGTAAGATCGTCTGACGAAATTCATTATTGGATTAAAAATCATGTATATATATATATATATATATAAACGTCCGTAAGCAATTAGATATATTATATAGAAGAGATAAATACAATATACGCGTAATTATTTTCGTACCAGAGACACGAGCCAATTGAATAAGCTGCGAAGTCGCCAAGATATAAAAATAAATTATTGTTTTTTCTTTTGTTTTTTAAGATTGCGATTAATGAATTTCGCCACGATATTAATCGACCATCGATTTTCAAATATACGTAAAAATAATATCTTCGATTATAAAATATCGTTTTTTTTTGTTGCTATTTTAAGAAATAGTAAAATTGTTCAAGGAGAAAAAAAAGCCAATAGGGAAGTTCGACTATACGTAAAGCAGGGAAGACGATGTACGGATGGCAAGAGAGAGAGAGAGAGAGAGAGAAAGCGGAAAAGAGGCATAATAGCGAGTGCGTGCTAAGAGTTCGTGGGCTCGACGCGTACTGCGTGTTTAAAACAAAAAAAGAAACAAAAAAAACACACACACAAAAAAATAAACAAAAAATAAAATAAAGCGCGGTAAAGCGACGAGTTCGACGAACCGTGCTCGCTCGATTCTTCACCGAGTCCGATCCTGTAAACGACGAGCTTCCCGGGCGTGAGTATCGCCAATCGAAGTTCCTGAGAACCCCTGTAACAACGAGCGATTACGATCTGTGTTTAAGGTGACGTAAAATGACCGGACCGGACGGGAAATCGAGGCTGTCGCCTCGTCTCACGCGCTCCAGCCACCGGGAGAATTTTTGCATTAAAGCGAGACAGCTGCTCGGTCGATTCCGAGCGTCTTGTCGCTTGTACTTGGCTCATTTGAAAAGAAAAAGAGAGAAACGTGTATAGAGAGAAAGAGAGAAAAGAGAAAGAGAGAGAGAAAGAGAGAGAGAATGTGAGAGAGAGAGAGAAGGAGAGAGTAAAAGCCTTAAGAGTGAATGCTAATGAGTTCTCTCTGTCGGCGAGCCGCGTGTCGGAGAAGAAGGGACCTCCGTCATAAGCGCCGCGGTATCGAGAATGCAGCGAGAATCGAGGGACGCGATGCTAATGATCCTGAAAATCTCGATCCTGCCGTATAACCAAATTATCCTCGTATACGCGAGCATGGTGTACGCCCTCTGGGATCGTCCAAGTGGCAATATAAGCAAAGTGCCGGAAGAAGAACGTCGAGGAGACGTCTTTGAGATTGGAACAAAAGACTACGATAATGTCGCGCAAAGACCGTATCGATGATTTACAGGACCTTTTTTCTTTTCTTTTTTCTTTTTTTTTTTGGAGCGTGCAATTTCCGTGAGATACCGAGGTAATCTCGAGGGAGATCTGGAAGAGAGATTTACCATGAAGAGGCAACGGGGAGAGAGAGAAAGAAAGAAGAGAGAACGCGCGGAGAGAAGATTTAGAGACCACGTGGAACGAGTCTCGTAATAGACGAGGATAAAATATTGCAACGTGAGGCAAACAGTCGACCAGGCTAATAAATCATCGTTCAATCATTCGTCGAGTCGATCGCCCAGGCTTCGAGCTATAAACATCGAATGATGACAAATAAGAAACTTTAATGAATTTAAATGTCCACCTCGATTGATACTAATTGATTATTATATACGACGCGAGTTTTATCGATCATTAAAAAGAAAAAGAAATGTCTCGTGAAACCGAACGTGAGAAATATTTAAAGTACGATAATTTTTGTTTTTACGATTAACGTTTGGAATTTGCCAAAGTCTCGATTATCCGGCGTAAGAGTCGAAATTTCACGACGATGTATCAATTTTGTTGCTAAAAGTGTACGAAAGATCGACGTAGCATCGTGTGAAAAATTGCATCGCGTGTATTCGATACGTCGAAAAACATTTTTTAAACGTCTCATCGACGATCTTCTTCTTGAAGCGGAAATTTTTGAAGAATATCAACTTGAAATCAACTCGAGAGATTATTTTTCGATATTTATGCGTATACACGTAGTCGCTTATAAAGCGCATCGACTTTGCAACCCCTCGACGACGATGCCCGACGGCGCTTATCGTTAAACGGAGAGAGTTTCATTCACTACCAACGTCTCGGTAAACGACGGACGAAAGAAAAAGAAAAAAAGAAAAAGAGAGAAAAAAAAGTAACGCGAAAACTCGTCTCTCCGTGTGGCTCGTAAATATAAAATTCAACAATGGACTTAGGTAAATTGAGGGAAAGAGAAAATGCTGGAGCAGAAGCTGTGTCGAGCCTAATTGCCGGCGCCAAGAGTAAACGAGGCGAGAATGCAGTAAACCCGGGGCTCGGTTTAGTCCCTCTCACTCTCTCATTCATTCTTTCTCTTCGTTGTTGACGTTTATCTAATAAAATACTATGGTACTGGTATAGGTACTGCGTTAATACCCTAGAGTGTAACGCACTGTGAAGAAATACGCTCTAGACCTGCTCGGGCGAGTCGTAAAGTCTAATTTCACGATGGTCATAGTAAAAAAGAGAACGGTCTGCATTTTAAATAATTTATTTTCATTTTTTTATATATATAAAAATGTTATTTTTAAACGTCGGATGGACTCGTAATTAATTTTATCGCACGGTCTTAAAATTGTAATTTTGTGTATTATTATTTGTTGTGGTGTAGATCGTTGATAAAGTGAAATAATAATTTGGTACAAATCTTGTTTATGCGTTGTGTGTTACTCACGAGACGAATTTTCCAGCTTTGAGATCGATTATACAATCGGCCACTTTCGTCTCGATCATCAAATCCGTGAGTTTGTAACCGGTAGGTGCTTTGTTCTCGTCCACCCATTGCGACGAGGGACAATATATTCTGAGATTTCCACTGTGACTACCGACAACGATAATGTCGCCTTTCTCGGGACCGAAGAGCGGAGCTACTAACAAACTCTGTCTATCGAATGTCTCGTTCGTTCCACAAACAGTTCTCCACCATTCTTTCGTCTTGAACAGAGACATTGTTTCTTTTTTCTTTTTCAGCCGTTTCAACTATTCACCTCGCGTGATATCTCGCTTTTGTAAGTAGAGGCTTCTCGACCGAGAGAAAATTGTACACTCGAGTGGACATACGGTGGAAGTATGTAAAGGGGTTGGCCCGTTGTCATAGAGCTTCTTGGCCAAAACAGTCGAATATGATTCCCTCCGACATAACCTTAAAGAATATTCAAGTATTTTCTCGTTCTGGAACGTAACTCAAATATTATTTGTTCGAATAATGTTAAAAAATATGATTCAAGAAAAGAAATTGTTGTTCATGAGAATAAGCGTTATTTCGACGTTCTTTTTATCATTGTATTGGCGTTTCCTATTACTAATTATTGTTAATTCGAATAATTTAATAATATAACAGACTCGCAATGAACGAAATACGTTTTTGCGGTGTTGATAATCCTCTTGGTCTCGTGTAATGCCAGTAATGAAATATAAAGCTTGCAATTTCGAGCGCCAGAGGGCAGCACCTCACGCGCCTAGCATCGATTACTTCCGCTCAGCCGTGCCTCCGCAGTTGACACACGACGCAAGCGCACCAAGTTGCGCTGTCAGGTGTGTCGAAGTATCCGTCAAATAATATTGTTTACGATAGATTTTAGCTTTGTCGAATCATCGAATCACTTGATTCTTCACTATGGAGCCTCAGGATATATATTACAACAAAGCAGAGTACGTGGGAACGGTAAGAACGAAATCTTGTCCCGTGCAATGCGAAATATGCAAGAGGGTCGAACATAACCTCAAAAGTGAACGACTGGTTTCAGGCTTCGGGCAATAAAGTTAGCCGTCAAACGGTTCTCTGTGGCTCGCAAAATATCGTTCTTCATGGAAAAGTGATCATACAGTCAGATGCGATTATTCGGGGTGATCTGGCTAATGTTAGAACCGGACGTTACTGTATTATAAGCAAGAACGTAGTCATAAGACCACCTTTAAAAAAATTCAGCAAAGGGTAACTGTGCAGCAATAATTATTCAATTTTTTACATTGTTTTACGTATTCTGGCAATAATATATATGATTTTTGCATTTAATACATTTTCAGGATTGCCTTCTTTCCCCTGCAGATGGGCGATCATGTCTTCGTCGGTGAAAGAGCCGTTGTAAACGCAGCGGTAGTCGGATCTTACATTTACATTGGCAAGAACGCAGTCATAGTACGTAATTTTTCTTATTTCTTTATTTTTCATGAATATCTCAAATTTTACAAGAGAAATGCTTTAATCATCGTATCTTCGTTACACAGGGAAGGCGCTGTATCCTCAAGGACTGTTGTTACATAGAAGACGGAGCGGTCGTTCCACCCGAGACCCTAGTACCTTCCTTCTCTCGTTTCGCCGGCAATCCCGCTGTCTGCGTCGAAGATTTGCCCGAGTGCACGCAAGATCTTATGCTTGACTTTACAAAAAATTATTATCAGCATTTTCTACCCGCTCAGAAATAATTTACACCGGACAAAGTTACACTAATATATATATATATATGAAAGATCATGTGTCTTAGTCACAAATGAATTTTCTGCAAATATTTACGACAGAGTACACTTTATACAAAAAAGCGATCGATAATCCATTTTCTTACTCGATCCTTACATGAGAAAATTCATTCGGCAAACTCGATCTCTGATAATTCTTCCTTGGCTCGCGAGGAACACCTGTTGACACAAGATTAAAGATGTTTCGGGATATATTAACACGATGAGCATCTCGCATCAAGTTTTGCGCTTACCACTTGTGCCATATTATTTCGAGACATAGAATACCAAGAGTAGCGGCAACGCCATAAGCAATCGTCATGAGAGGGGCGTAACATTCGGTTGTGCCAACGCTCAGGAAACTATTCTGTCCGTGACAAACGGGTTTTTCAGGGTAAAGTCGCAATATCTCACGATACTGGAGTCCAGTTTCGCGAATCCACAGAGCCCTATCGATTTGAGCTAGTAATAACCCTTGGAAATAGCATAAACTCATTTTTTATCTTTTTTATCATCTCACCCAACGCGAACGATTTCGAGATACGGCGTTTGCTTTTGCACGATCAAAAGTGGTTTCAAGACATTGAGGTAATCTATCTCATGAATACCACACTTTTCATCCTCCTCGAAAGTTTCCTGCATCAATTGATAACCCGCGCCAACTTCAACGTGAAAAGCGAACAGACCTTGTCTCATACGATGTATGCCCTCCTCGAGAGTCATCCAAACCCCCTTTTTTCCTTTGATCGCCGTTTCGTAGAACTTCTTTCTCTCAGGATCTTGAGCAGTCTGGGAAAAGTATTCAACGATTCGATTAGGAAAGACAGAAGTAGGAACGTAGCCAACGTATTGTCTACTACGTGGGAACGACACAAAGCTTGTTGCATTTGAAAAGAAAATGACCTCAAAGTAATAATGGCTATAAACGATGTCAAAAACACCAAGTTTCAATGGGCTGTTCATAAGATCCGTGAGTGTGTTGATCGATGTGGCGGTTGATTGAAGAAGAGCGACGATATTCGCGGTGTAAGAAGCATAGAGACTCAGAGCTGACAGAAGAAGCATGAGAACGATTATACGAGCAGGAACAGCCTGAGGCTCGTAAGAAGAGCCTGCGATATAAACAAAAATTAATAATATAAATTTTTCTTCCATTCTCGCTATAATTGTGACGAATTGTCCGTATTAAAAGTTTCAGACTCGTCACCTTGCTGCGAAACTGCACCGATAACAACGAGTAGATCGTCGCTCAACGATGGAACTTCGTCAACGTTATTGGACAAATTCTCCTGGGACATTTCCTTTTTCCATTTCATAGCGTGTTCCCACTTCATAGCCAAGTATAAGAGACCGATGACGAGAAGGAGAAATACACCAATGGCGATCCATACGGATCGTCCAAATGGCAGAGTGAACAGATTGGTGACATAAGACAGCGGAGGTCGTCGAAATAAAAACTTGGACCTACATTCGTCCGATATTAATTCGTCAAATATCTATATCATCGTATACTTATAGTCATAAGTGAATATCATTGGCCTTAATTTGTATATGAGAAAACGGGTTGGACAGATGCGAACTCGTGTTTATAGACAGCGACGTTGCTTTGTACCATTCGACATTTAATGATGCCAATTAGTAGTGATATACATCTATAAGCTTGTCGATTCAATTGTACGTGTATCGCTTGTCACTTTATAAATGCAATCGATACAATTTATTTTACAACCTGTATTTGGTCTTACCCGGTCGGCGTGTACAATTGTACGTACTCGACGACTCCGATACGCTCGGGTGTGAAAAAAGTTGCTGTACCACCCAAATCTATTTCACGACGATCCAGAAGTCCAACCATACCGCTCCATGAGCCATTTTTATCGCGGTATCCCCAAGTACTTTGCCACGTAAAATTGACTCTATAAATTCGGTCTATGATTCATATTTTTATGATTTGTGCCGATAATGAAATAGTTTCGATAAGACGAAATTTTTGCGACATATTTCGAGATATCGTTATCATAAGTTTTATTTTCCTAAATTTGTGTATTGAGCGTCATTTAACTCACGTTGCGTTCATTCGTTTTACTAGATGAAGAATCCACGGATAATTCGCTTTAGTCACCGCGTCAATGTGCTTGTCTCGATAATCTTCCAGATGATTGAACGTGTCTTGATCTGTCATCTGAGATAAGGAAGAGAGATGAGATAAGTGAAAAACCGTTCGACGCAAAATTACATTTTATAAGGGGATTTTCACTTCCTATCTGTTGGAACTAAAATTTTTAATCAAAGTCAACATAGGTGAGATGGTTCTCTCGCTTATTCATTTTGCAAGATCTTAGATCGTGTTCTCCGAAACAGCATGCTATATAGTCTTCATCAGAAATTTTAATTTAATCTTGATCGCAAATTTCTGATTAAATTCTAGTCAAGAAAAATCTATTCGATAATAAATGTATATTTATTCGATTTACCACGAGGCAAGACTTGAGGTTTGTTTGCTGAAGATTCGTTCGTCTCCTGGACGTAGGCAAATGATCGCGAAAAATCAAACCTTCCTCCTTGGTCCAATATCCTCGAGCCTCGACTATCACTCCTTTCTGAGGACTCGGACGATAGGGCGATAAAAGCTCGATGTAATTATCATGAATTCTATGACCTAGAATAATTTCGCTATCGGGAAAAATTTCAAAATCACGAAAAATCTCTTTTATACGCGAAATATCGTTGTTCTCGATCGAATTATCAATATTTATCGTAGCATTTTTTGAATCATTGATATTTCTCAGATCCTGAAGCAACAGCCATTTGGCTGGAGCGATGAACTTTCTGCTCTGGCTCGCCTGTAAAATAACAGAATAATACGAATTTTTCGGCTCGTTCGATCGTTCAACGAGAATAAAAGATAAGAATTTAGCAAGCTCTTTTTAATTATCGACGTATATTAAATTTATACAGTACGAATCGACGTATTACCATTTTAATCGTACACGTTCGTGTTAACTTTTACTATCCGAGAATCGATAGATAAAGATCGAATCGATCGACAAAAATATTCACGCGAGATCAAAGTGCAAAAAAAATTTCGAACTTTTAATCGCGATATAAATATATAATAAACGATATAAAACTGCGACGCGATCGGAGTTTTAATCGATTTCTACTTCTCGCTACGAGATTTACAAAACATTGAAAAAAATTGCGCAAGTTCGTCGATTAATTACTTTGATCAGAACGTCGAAAGCTCCAGGACAGTCGAGATCAAGAACGATTAGATTTCGATGATCGATTTTCATCGACGAAACCCTCGAAGTATCGATACCTTCGAAAGATTTCCAAATATCGTGTATTACACGCTCACGTGACATTTGTCGAGAGAAATCGAAGTTTTCCTCTGAAATCGAGCAAATGTTGTAATATCGAAACGAAATCGATCGATCGGATCGAATCTATCGAATTTAGATCGACGTTCGATAATTCTTACGATGGAGACGAAAATATTGTTTAATATCAACCAACCGTCGTTGATACAGAGGAGAGTCGTGACCGTCGACGGCGAGAACAGCGACGAAGAAGCATCGATGATGAAATTTCTGATCGTCTCGTCGATTCGACCTGACTCGACGATTCTCGTCAAACTCACGACGACGGTTAAAATCTTCAAAACTACGAACATCCTCGTTTCGAAATAATCGCAGGATATCTCGAACCTCTACAAAAATTAGACTGAGTCTTTCGCGCGATTGAAAGACGAGTAAAAACAAAAATCCGTTCCTATCATCGTTTTCGGTACTTTCGATACAGTGATTGTTTTATTTACGAATATTTGAGAAATTCATACGTTCGAGAAGGAAAAATTGATGGGCTTTGATTTTTCTTCGTACACGTGTCATTAGGCGTTATGGAAAAATAACGAGAAACCGATTCGCGAAGGCGAGGGTTAATTTTATTCACTCTACATGCTCGTATCGCGTGTTCGTCGTCATTTGCGATTGATTATACGGCGAGGAAGAAGGTAAGAAGAAAGAAAGAGGAAAATTAAGGGGTAGGAGGAATAATGAGTGGGCCAGAGGGAGGAGCCAACTCTCAACGTTTATGCTGGTTGTTTAGAAAGCCCTTTCCCCCACCCTTTCACTTTCCTTCTGTAAAAACCGATGTCTCGAAGACTACAGACTGTTAATTTCTCACGAGTTATCGATATAAGCGTCGTAAATACGTTTTTGTTCAAATAATTCTAACGATTTTTCATCGATTTATCATTTTTTCAATACGATATCGTCGCGTATGATCGATTAAAACGATTAAAAAATGTACATCATTAGAATTATATTATAGATAACATAAATAATAATTATATAAATATCTATAAATAATATAAATAATAATTATATAAATATTAATATAAAAAAATTATATAAATAATATTAGATCATTGGAGAAAAAAAAAACTTTGTTATTACTTTTACATCGATTATTATTTTCACGATTCCTCGAGATTCGAGAGCGAAACGAGCCTTTCTACAGATTTAACGAATCAAACGGATCAATGATCGCGCATCGCGTGCTCTCCCGAGTTTTTACGACTATATTTATTATGTATATCGTTTTATCACGCTTTATGATTTTACGATCGCGATGATTCGAAAAGCCTCTCATTTGTGCGTTGTGTATAAACGGATTTCGTGCATCCTGTACACGACGAGATGAAACTATCCAAACGATCCGCGAGATCCCCGAATGACAAATCTAATTTCGCGGTTTTCGAAAAATTTTCCCCTCCTGCCTCGATCTTCGAGCACGACCGACGTTTTATTATTGCTTCGATATTTCAGCCAACTCATCCCGATTATCATTCGTAACAATCGTTCATCCAATAACGCCGTAATATCCCCCTACGACGTTCACGCCTCGTCGAAACGATAACGATCGTTGACGAAAAAAAATTAATACCAAAAATAAAGAAACGGGCGAGACACGTGACGATCGTCCTGTATTCACGTGTTTCGATTAAACGAGAGACCGATATTGATGTCGCACAGTATAAAACGTGATATCGCACGATATACCTATATATATAGAGAGAGAGAGAGAAAGGAAGAGAGAAAAATGTATTATCTTAATCAGCAGAAACACAGCGTACGCTCTTTCTTTCGGTAAGCTGTAAAAGAAGATTTATCCCAATTTTTCCATCCTCCTTAGTCACGAGACGATGATGATTTTTCTTCTCTTTCGCTTCGCGCGATTTTTTCTCGTATATCGTTTTTTCCCATAGGCAAGAAAAATTATAAATTCGAAAAAATAAATGTAAAAACGACGAAATTTCATTTAAATATTATTTTTCGTTCTTTTCATCTTGACTCGTGGATTACGCTAAGCTCGATTTTCAAAACAAGTCGAGTTTTGTGTGAACAAGTGTGACATTGTGTTTGAAAAGATGGCAATAGTGAATTTCATCGAGTGTGCGGGGAGGCTATAAGGCCGTTTAGCCGAGAATCACATGGACGGTTCGCGTGGACAGCCAGTGATTGGCGCATGAGAGCGAGCCTCCGGCACATGCTTCATCTCGTGCAGCTATTTTATCAGTGTCAATTCATTCCCGAGAATAGCAATGTGAATGCTTGTATCAAACACTGATAAACGATCCATCGGTTTTGCAGGTGTTGGACTGTGCGCGCCCTGTGCGATACGGGAGTATTTATTTCCGAGAGAAAGAGAGTCGCGAAAAATGCCACTTTTTTGACATTTACTGATAACGATTTTCTCTCTCTCTCTCTCTTTTCTTATCTGCGATACGATACGGCGATGCAACAATTGCAAATCAACCACGGTGATATTTTAAATACGATTTATTTTTATGCTCGACCTTCGACCGTCCGAAGGACGAGAAAAATCCTGCCACCAGGAAGAGTTATTAAAAAGGTTGACCTCTCGATAAAAAAAAAGCTCGACGGTTTATTTCTTTTTTAAAAATTCGATACAATTTCTGAATGAAAAAACTGAAGAGATTTAATAATATGATTTGAGAAATTTCGAAAATGCGAAGACAAATTGGTTAAATGAGAAAATTATATTTTTTCTATATAGCGAGTGCGTCGAGTGAGCGTAACCCGCTTTCCGGTTACGAGTGGACACGACCAGAGGAGGTCTGTAGGTCGAGCGACAATCTCGACTTCCAGATGGAGGGAGTGTTCGCTTTGTTCGAGAAAAAAGAAAAAAACAAAAGAAAAAAAAGACAAAATTCTCCGTGATAAAAACGAGTTTACAGAAAAAAAAAAACAAAAAAAATACCTAACGCATAGGGAGAGACAATATTGACGCGGTGTATCTCGTTTTCCGTCACCATGTATTTTAACGGATGGATTAATTCGAGAGAAAAAATTAACGGCGATGATGGTAAAAGAGATCAAGAAACGTGACGACGTAAACACAATTTTACGTTTTTCTTACGACGATTTAACGAAATCGTCGTGGTAACCGGCACGACGAACTTCCTCGTTCTCCAGTCCTTGAAAGAGATAAATAAAGAGTTAGTATTGAGACCACGATTTAGACACTTATTTTTCATTGACATTCAGCAACAATTTTTTTACACAATTATCGTTCAATAATACACCTGGTTTGTTCGAACTGCGTTTCTCAAAAAAAGAAAAAAAAAAGAGAAAAACATTATAGAGAGTCTCCACAGGCAATTATCCTTCTCCGTAGCACGAAGTACGAGCCATTGAAAAAATGGACAAGATTGACGGCCGACCGAGTTTACCGTAAGATACGAGAAGCCTTGGTAAAATCGTTGAAATTCACAAAGCAAAAAGAATTCAATGGTTGTCGCACATCGACGTGCGACTCGCTAATCCTCGAGAATGTCGAAGCTCTCGACGTATCGTAAAACGAGCGTCAAATTGAAAAAGGAAACATTCACGGCGACGATCCCATCTCTGGAACATTGTTAAAGGCCGACGTTTTATTCTCGACGAACGTCGAATCGACGTAACGTAATTAAACCCGGAAGAAAGAGGAATCCGTAAAAAAAAAACTCACGGAATTTTTTTTTTTCAATGAATATTTTTGTCCCGAATAAATATTGATCCAAGTAAAAATCTCTACGGTCGCAATAAAACTTTATAAATACAACTCGAGTGATGTAATTAAAATGTTTTTTTTTAACATTGTAAACCCGGAACGTGAAAATTTAGTAATTTCGTTTATCCTATAAAGTCGTAATTTTTGTTTTCATTCGATCGAATCGATTATATAAATTAAATTAAATAAATATTAACGAATTTATTCTCTTCTTTTTATTAATTAATCTATTCCTTATCGATCGATTCGATCAATGAAACAAACAATGTCATAATAATAAAAAAATACAAAAAAAATTTAAAAAATTTTAAAAAACCGAAACGAATAAAATCTCTACGTTTCGCGCCATTCGCACCTGCGACGTTCGATATAAGTGCCCCCCATCAATTATATGGACCGTGTTACGTATCGTTACCCTATGAGATAATATTTTTCCGACAAGTGTTCGCCTTCTTTCGAATCTCTCGTCTCGGTTGCACGCGCGAGAGATATCTCCGTGGAAGTTCGTACACCTACGAACGCTCAGGGACAATGCCACGAGAGAAAGAGGATCGTACGGTGAACGGTGCGAAATAAAAGGTACGTTTACCGTACGAGTTGCGTTATGCGGTTTCATTTATCTGCCATTACGTGAAATCGTCCACTGTGGTTCGTTGCCACGAGATTTGCACCTCGCTTAATGATATATTACGATCGAAAACGATTATCGGTCATCCGATGGTTAAAATCCTCGCGCGTTAATCTATACACGCACTCGCGTTATTACGAAATTCGCGAGAAACGACGCAGAACGTTTCATAAAGATAAGAATAAATAATAAACACAAAAATAAAAATAATAATAAGAATTATAATTATAATCGTTATTAATTAATCCATACAAGTAGTCGCGTTATTACGGGATTTCGGGAGAAACGACGGAGAACGTTTAATAATGATACGAATAAATAATAAACAAAAAAATAAAAATAATAATAAGAATTATAATTATAATCTTTATTAATTAATCCATACACGTAGTCGCGTTATTACGGGATTTCGGGAGAAACGACGTAGAACGTTTAATAATGATAAGAATAAATAATAAACAAAAAAATAAAAATTATAATAAGAATTACAATTATAATCGTTATTCATTAATTCATACACGTAGTCGCGTTATTACGAGATTTCGGGAGAAACGACGCAGAACGTTTCATAATGATAAGAATAAATAATAAACAAAAATATAATAATAATAATAATAATAATAGCAATTATAATTATAATTGTTATTAATTAACGTTAGGTTTCAAGTTTTGCGGAACACGCAGTTCGCGTTACGCTACACCATAATTCGGAACGTTCCAAGTGCACGCTCGTAAAACCTCGAACGTTCTCGAGGTACACCGGGGCTCGACGTTTTGTTCTCCCGCTACTTTTTATTCACGCGACGAAAGACTTCGCCTGGCGAGAAGAAGGTTGAACAATTTTTCGTACGAAATTATTCTTTCGGCCTTTCGTCTGATTTTTTTTTCAAAACGAAATATTTGAAATATATATTTATATAGAGACGTAATTAATAAAACGAGAAACGTGTTTACGCCAGAAATAAAGATCTTTGTCGACCCAGGGTGAAGGATAGGGGGGTGCGAGATATTATCAATAACTCATCGATCATCGATCGATTCTTACGAAAGAGAGACGAGCGATATACGTGAGAAACAAGAACATTGTTTTTTTTTCTTTCTTTTCGTTTCATCCAACGGTTATAAAAATAAGTTGAAAATGTTATTTCGTCGCGATTACGAGGGAGAAAAGAAACGAGAAAATTCGACGGAGGAAAGTTACCGGTAAAAGTTTCGGTGAGAACTTGGCGGATGAGAAAAAAAAAGAAAAAAAGAAACGGTGAAGCAAATCTGCACGTAAGCCTTGTGTGGTGATGACGAGTTCGTGTAATGAAGACAATGAGTGAGATAGATAGAGAGGTATATATATATATATATATATATATATATAGAGAGAGAGAGAGAGAGAGAGAGAAAGAGAGATCGCGATTCGAAGACGAAATCCCGCGAGGGCGACCCGAGTCAAGGTGGGGAGAACGAAGCGTGGATTGGACCGCGTGCGCGAGGTGTCGAGTGTCTAAAGTGTCGGGGCTAGCGCCGGCTTCCTGCCAGTGACAGAGTGACCACCGTTCGACGACGTGAGAGGCACACTCGTCGTTTAAACTCTGACATCGCAATTTTGTTTTAAATTTTAATTACCATTTTTTAATTTTTTTCTTTCCAACGAATCATCGTATCGTTAACGTCTTTACCGCGAGAAATTTTCCGGATTATATCGGCTTGCCGTGCGAGAGACGTCGTTCTGTCGCAAGGAAAGTTCGTTCGAGCGACGTTTATCGTGATAAGAAAAAAAGAAAAAAAAAAGATCGTGCGGATCAAAATAAATCGACTTAATTTTGTGATCGATCGATTAAAATCGGGAAGATAAAGGGAAAGACGAATTAAAGAGAGATGGGCGTTGAACACGGGATGACGATGGACCGGAAGCCGGAGACGAAGTATCCGGAAATGATGGAGACCGAGGTTATCGTGCCGAAATGTAAGTCGATAAAAATGTTCGACGTTATTATTAAAAATAATGTTTTCTTTTTGTTCATTCGACGATCTATATTATTTATGTACGATCTATCGTCTGTATAAATATCAACGTCGTTCTCGTACTCGTCGAAACGTAACGGCTTTCATTTCAAACATATATTTTTTCTCGGCATGTGCGACGATTTTCATCCGTCGCTTTGATAAAACACGTGTGAACTCACTCGTCTATAAATCGTGTGTTACACGACGTTACACGTGAGAGCGTCGTGATTGCTCGTCGACGAATAAAAACAATATTTTTTTTCATTATTTAATTCCTCGTATTTTTCAATTATTATTTTATAACGAGCGATCGAAATTTCATCGTTATCATCGAATCGATTAAAGTGTAATTATCATTAAATTATCCCGTGTCATAATTATACTCGATTCTCGTGAAAATAAAAGTCGATAATCGAAACTGTCGGACCGTAATAATTATAAAAAAAGCTCTCGTTAACGCGGCGAGATATTTTTTTCTCATTTTATTCAAAGCTTCTTTTTTTATAATTAGTATCGTTGATGCGTAACGTTGAAAAAAAAAACAGAATCGTGATTTTTATAATTAGAAACTGATATTTCTATACCGAGGTAAAACGAGGGATATATATCTATATAGATCGATAACACGTGGTTCTCGCACGTCCAATAACGCGCGTTGCCCTAGTGCCCTTAAAACTCGTTCGAACACCACGAACTCGTTCGTTACACGCGCATGCGCGAGCTCACGTGACTTGGTCGTTCGACTCACGGGAAACGAGACGAGAACTAGAAAGGGCCGGAACCGTGAATTATCCAAACGATTTCGAAAAATCGAAACACCTGTCGCTCCCTCTATCTTTTTTTTCTTTTTTTTCTTTTTTCTCTCTCTCTCTCTCTCTTTCTTTCTCCATTGTTCGCAATTATAGACTCGCGTATAACCACGAGGCAAACGCAGCGAACAAACGCGCGCCGGTTGGCGAACGACTCGGAAATAGTTGAAATTGCACGGCGTTCGGATCACCGCGAAATCGCCGGTCCGGCGAACGCGAGAATACGAATATCCGTTCGCGCTACGATCGTCTTTTCCTTTGATCTCTGGAAGAAAGCCAGCTGATCGTCGCGCAAACTGGTTGTAAACACCGCCTATCGAACAGGAAATTCCTCTTGCCCTTCGGAATTTTACGGACGCGCGAACTGCGCACTCGCGATCGTAACGAGACGAAACGAATTCGTTTCGTTCGAAAAACCTTCATTTTCTTCTTTTTCAAACGCTGTATTCTTTATTCTCACGATTCGCTTTATCCAAAATCGTTTCGAAAAAGATGATTCGCGGTCGAAGATTTTCGAATAAAATTTCTTCAAATTTGCGAAACAAACGTTCTTTTTTTCGTTTGAATTAAACAACAACAACAAAAAGCAAAGATTGAAATTATCTCTCGAAGGAAGTCAAAAGAAAAAAAAAAAAACAATCACGAATAAATTCGTCGAATGGAAAATTCGCGACTGTCTCGCTCTCCCGCGACGATCAAGAATCCTCTCGTACCTCGCGATATTTTATCGTCGTTCATTGTCGTTCCCCTGCCTTAAAATAAGTGGCTCTCGCTCGCTTCCTGACAATTAACAGTCGCGAACGATAACTCGTCGCGTCGTTAACTCCTCTATTTCTCGTCGTTGTCGTCGTACAGTTCCTGTTACGAGCTGAGAGACAGATGCGCTCGATGAAATCGCTGTACATCGTCGATAATTAACTATCTTCGTTTGCATTATCATTAATTAGTTTTTTCGCTCGACTCTTATTCCCCTTCTCGCTAATTTTACGTCTTCAAAATGTCTCGTAACATTTTTTTACGAAACAAAAACGACAAGAAAAAAAAAAAAAGATAAAAAGAAAACATTCTCCGTCAGAATTTTCATAACACTCGAGGTTCGTTATACTCGAGTGAAATGAGCCAACGATCTTACGAATCGTTAATAATCATAATTATCGTAATTCTTAATCGTCTCGAGTGCTCTCGACAAAACGTTTGTCGCACAGCTGCGCGAGCGAACGATGCTGTTCGCCACCGATTGCACAATCGCGAACTGTTCTCCCTGACAAGTCGGTGTAGTCGGTACGTCGAGTGGGAGGAGAGAGAGAGAGGGGGGGGGGGGCTGCACAGCGTAAGCTTCGAGTCGGTAGATCGTTTTCGTTGGAGCAGGATATCCGATACAATTAAGTGGTCTATACGTCGGTACGTTCACCTTCGTTTTTTTCTTTCTTTCTTTTTTGTTTGTTCGTTACGCACGAATGGAAAGTGTGCCAAGCGTTCGTATCGCGCATTTTTTTCTTTCTTTTTTTTCTTCTTCTTTTTTTTTTCAATTACCAGTCGCCTTAAAGAGTTTCTGAAATTTGTTTTTTGTTTTAAATTAAAGATGAGACGTAGTTTCGCAATGGTTTACGTAACCGTGACGTATTAATCGCGAGAGGATTTATTTAAGGGGAAAAGCATTTCAACGAGACGGTGAAATTTGATCGGTGAATGAAAAATTGGGCGAGCGTTGAATTAAAAAATGAATTTTATGAGATTGAAATATAAAATCGAGACGGAGAATAAATCAATTTCTCTTGGCGATAGAGACGCCCAACGTCGTATTATAACGGGTCTCGTTACACATCCGAGTTTGCTTCTTGGCGTAGGCGATATTTCTCGACCAGGAAGTCGAAACGATACGTATAGATAATATTGGCAACGATTTCTCCGCAACACGTTGACGGGCACTGCCGATCGCGTTTCGTATATCGCGACTCGATACAATTGCATCATCGCGGGAGCGGCTAACGTTTTAACTATCGGATACGCGAACTATTGTGTAAAGCAGGAGATAACGTTTCATGTTGTGCGATAGTCGCACGTCGTTCGCGATCGGTATAGGAAAAATGATTCGTTCGCTGACGATTTCTTTTTTTTCTTTTGTTTTTTTTCTCGTGTCTCTTTCTCCGTAGAACTCGATCAAATTCGTTTCACCTCGAGATCGAAAACACGCGCACGCCTCGATTCGAGATCAAAGTTTACCGATGACCGAGAGACGATTTATTATCCGATTCACGTACACCTCTATCGAACGCCTCGATCTCTCGCAGAAAATGAATTCGTAAAATGAGAGAAAACAAAAAACGGTCGTACATACCCGGCATTTCGAACTTGATGGATGGAAAGTTTTTTGTTTAAAAAAACAAAAATACTCTTCGATTCGTTCGTGGAATTTCACAAATTTGTCGCCTCGATTATGCTTGACGACGGGAACGAGGGATATATTTGAAAGTTTTGTCGAGGTAAAACAAGCGATCGTCCTGAATTTCCTTTTCGTTTGGTCGCGAGCGAAGCGTGTTCCGGCTAGGAAGAATTTACTTCTAATACGTGGTAGAGATGTAGGTACATCTGTATTATCTCTCTCTCTCTCTCTCTCTCTCTCTCTCTCTATATATATATATATATATATATATATATATATATATATATAGAGAGAGAGAGAGAGAAAGAGCATAGCAAGCAAGAGTCATGAACGAAATGGCAATCAGTGCCAGCCGGTGCCACGCCTCGCACGAGTGACCGTAGAGCGAGAGAGAGAGAGAAAGAGGTTGCAAAGAAGAGAGAAAAAAGGAACGAGGAAAACTAATCAACGTAGTACAATTCATGATCACCGACCGACCTATATTATGCGTACCTCGTCTGCGATGTCGGAAGTTTTCCGCGACAGCTCCGGTCCGTCCGTATTTTACGCGTCTACTGCGTCACGAGATTTCGCGTTTCTTTCGAACCCTCTACGTGTTTACGAACATCAATGACTTCTATCTTCTTAAATTATTATTATTATTATTATTATCATCATTTTGATAAAAATGTTCGAATCAAATAAAGCGATATCGATGGAAAACAAATTAATCTTCTTCGTCAGAAATAATTTGCATTCGGGTCATTTCCGTATTGTATACAAAATAAATTATCTTACGAAAACGAAGTTAAAACGTTAAAATAGACACTTCTCAATTGTGGGTCAATAAAAAAATCATTCGATTATCGAGAATGAAATTTCGTATGACGTATATGAGATCGTCGACGATCACGAGAGTGTCTATTGTTATCGAGGATATTAATAAATTATTTCCATCCGCAATTGGCGAAACACTTGTTCCATCCGCTTTTGAGCCGCTCAAGTATTTTATCTCCCACGCATATAAATATAAACATCTGTATTCGTGTCACTTGTGGAACGATAGTATCGTATCTTCGCGCGTTTATTAAGTATATACGTATATATCTTCCGTTTTATTTTTCTTCCAAGTATAACGACGAATTATTTCCATCCATCCGTAATACATCTTCGTATGTTTCCTCGAGGATGTAACACAATCGGTACACAAATCGCGAGTTTCGTCGAAATCGAAGCAGTCGCGTGTTCGAATCGCCTCTCGAGGACTACTCGCGATCCTGGTATCAAGATAATTTATGTACGTCTTCGCGAATTCATCGTCATTGACAAACCGTTATATAAATAACGATCGTTGTATGGTGAGGCGAGGTTGGCAAATACAACACAAAGATTTTTGTTTTCGTCTCACACGTGAGGATCGAACATATATATATATATATATATATATATATATATATATATATATATATTCTATTTTATATATATATATATATTCTCGCGTGTATTCATAATGAATTTCGAAACGTTCGCGTGGTGTTTTCGCAATTTTTTTTTCGCGTATCAAACACGCTGTACAAACTTTCGAAGGTCAGGGCGTACAAGCTCGTCAAGCATTCTATGAACGCCTCGCGCCTTTCGACCAAACAAGGAACCCCGAATTATTTTTCGGGTTTTTTTTTTGTTGTTTTTTTTTCTTCAAGGGGTTTTTAGTCACGAAGTGGCCGCCATGAGCGAAAGGTCGTTATCCGCTGTTCCTAATTTCGCCTAAGGCGACCCTGAGTTGCTGTGTACTTATTAATTTGCACTCGTACGTTTTTTTTTTTTTTTTTTTTTTTTTTTTTACTATCGTTGTATCTTGCGCTAATATAATTCGGTAAAAGCCAGAATACTCGAGTACACGCGGTGTTTATGTACTTTATGTATATTTATACATACGTAAGTTCGATATTTTAACACGTGTTACCAAATCTCACGACTCAAGGCAGAATGAAAAGCAAGCTAGAAGAGGCGAGAATTTTGTTCGGGTTTTTTTTTTTTCTTTTTCTTTGGAAGATATCTTATCGTTTATCAGTACCGGATTGCTAACGTGTAGGTACAACCCCACGAGAGCTTATCTGTCACCATCTTAATTTAGACCATTCTCGTAATACATCCGTAAAAAAAAATTATCCACGTGTCAGAAAGCGTTTCGTGTTTTTTCTGTGTTTTTTGTTGTTGTTAATAATTGACTGGAATTACGAAATATCGAAAATAATAATGAACGACGATCGATCGATCAATTAAAGGATGATTAATGAATAATAGTCGATACAATTAGAACATCGATGTATCGATTAGTAGTAATTATTATAGAATTGATCGAATCGTTCGATCGATTAGGATCGTAATGATAATTGAGTCTTAGAAACTTCGAGTTATCGAAGAAATTAATTATTCCGGAGAGGTATATTAGTTCGTTAACCCATTTTCATATTTTATAATTGGCTAAAACGTAAATACTTCCGTGCTAGAATTCAAAATTAATCTTACCTTCTTCTTCTCTTGTCTTTTTCTCGACGCTCTACGAAACTCATTCGATCGACTCGAGCATCGATAAACTTGCTTCGCGCAATTATTAAACGAGAAACTCACGGCCAGACGATAAAATTTCGCGTTAAACGCGCATACATGTTGGTACTCGCTAATATACGACAGCGTGTTCCGACTTCGTAGATATCCGATAGCGAGAATGATATATTGGAGTTTGCGTTAAAAAAATGAAGATGAAAAAAAAAAACAAGAACAAATGCGATTGAATAAAAAATGGGAAAAATCAAAGTGCGATCAAACGCGGAATCTTATCAGTTACTGTTAATGGTAAAAAGGGCGTAACTCGCGTGTCAAACTGGTCGCTAGAGTGATTTTTGATTTTTCAGCGAGTCGAGTCGGACGAGTTAAATAACTCATTATACGATCGAGCTTTGCACGTGTTATACGGGGAGGCAGTACGACAAGTCGATATATAAGTGTATAAAGCGGTACGACGTTGATAAACTCTCGAACGTCACGGTCGCAACGAGAACTGGTTCCCACTTGCCATGGATTAGATAAACGCAATTATACCGGGCGAGATGCAATCGGTTTTATTATTTCTTCTTTTTCTTTTTTTTCATTTCGAACTATCTTTTTAACATGTCTATCGTGCAAAGGGAATCGATATTACGTTCGTTATAACTTTGTCGTTAATTCGTCGTTTATACGTCTCGTTACATGATTTATTAAACGAAACAATATCGTCATTATCGTATCGAAAATAATTGATATAAAATTATTATCGATAACGATGAATTTTAAAAATTAAAATTTCCTGAAGAAAGTTAACTTAATTGACTTTTTATAGTTCGAGGAAGAGACAACGAGATCGAACGATGTTTTCTTTTTTAATTAGTAAAAGTTTGCGCAAAAAAGGAAAATCAATTAATTTTTATGGTTCGACGAGTGACGTGTACGAACTCTCGAAGACAATTAACGAGGAAATTGAACGATGTTTTCTACTTCGAACGTTATCGATACCGAGTCTCGTTGCGTTATCGGTCTCGCGCGACGGTAAAGTCCGTTAACCGAGACGCTTGAAATTTTATCTCGCACCGGTTCGAAAGCGCGCTCGCTACGCGACCGTGAACACGCGAGTCTTCGATGGTCTCTTTGCTCGTGAAAATAAATGCACGAATGAAAAAGTATATTTTTCTTCTCGATGAAATATCAAGTGAGTCGATATCGAGCTTGAAATTTCTTGTTCAGAATTATAAAAACGAGCAGTGACATAAATCGGTTAACAATAGAGTCGACCACTCATCGAAAAGTCACTCAAGTTCTTAATAGATCGCGAACTATATAAGATAACTATAAAACGATCGAAGGATATCGAGTTTTCCTAACCGTTTCTAGATATGACAATACCGATCAAATATTCCCGATCGATTATCAATTTAGCATACACTCGTGCGCGTTTATCTCGTCTCGAGACCTTTTCCTCGATTTTTAATCGATCGGAGAAAAAATAAACAAAAAGATCGGTATAAATGTTTTTTGATCGTTATCGAATGAATTTTGTCTATCTCGATCGACGTATCTCAGAATCGAATTAACATTGGTCCAGGATCGATCGTCGGAGAGAGAAAAAAAAACACGATGTTGGAAGGAGAAAAAAAGGCATATCGATCGCGATCTAGGCCAGACCGGATGCACTCGGTCGACTAATCGATCAATGCCACGGCCCTCTGTCTCTCGATCTGCGTTGTTGCGGGACATCTCTCGCTCTCGCTGATGTATCGGTGCCTTTATACGGAGTTACTCGCTCTTGCACAGAAATTATCGAGCTATATATATATAGCTCGATAATTTCTGTGCAACGAGAGCGAGCTATTCGACCTATTCGTTGTATATATATATATATGTATAGCATTCGACCTATTCAAACGTATATATATACGTCGAATAGGTCGCGAATTATGTATCGAGACAATTTATCAAACCGTGAAATCGTACGACGAACGCAATCTCTGGCGTGTTAAATAGGAAAACGAGAATTGTACGAGAGGCCGTGAATGCACAAATCACCTTGTTACACCTGGTTACGTCGTGAATTTACTGCTACGGGACACACGCCGAGATAGTAACGTATCGAGGACTCTAACGACAGGATACAAAGGTTCGCGTGTCGCGAAGGTCGATTCGAAATGTCTGATTCAAGATCCTGAAATAAATTCGACGAAATTACTTTCGATTTTAACCGATTTTTTGTTTCTTCTTCTTCTGTGTATTACATAATTAATGGAATTATTAATCGTGAATTAATTGGCGATCGATCGATGAATTTCTATTCCCGGAGATCGACGATAATACATACAATGAACGGTCGATCGATATTTCATCGATGAACATTATTTTTTCTCGTTATATCGATAATTTACCGATTTATTTATTTTTCTTTCTATTGATTTATTTGAGAATTTTTTCGAACGAGGAAAATCAGCCGAGAAGCAATCGCAATGTAATCAAGGTAGTTTTATTTGACGACCGTACACCTGAGACGCGAGCCGACGAACCGGAGATCTTGGACAATAACGACGCGCCATCTTCGATATTTATCGATTATATATCAATCTGATGAAACGAACCGTCGACGATACGATGAGGGATGTTTGTTGTTTCAAACTGCGAGTTCGCCATTGGCTCGGTCTTTCCTCGTGAGCGTCGTTGGTTTTGAAAAAGAATCCGATTTCTTCCGATCGTTTGGACGTCCAACCGATTTTTACGACCGACGATATTTCTCTCGTTACACGAAGAAAAAAATTGTCTACCTTTCGCACGATATAAAAGACGGAAGGTATAACGAACGTTTCACCTGGATAACTTCGCGTCACGTTCCGGGTGTATATGATTCCGATGAAGAAAGGTGAAAGCGAGGCGAAAAAGTCGCGATCGGTACCGGCAACGATCGTTATTGCGTCGAACAACGCACGATGCGTCATTGCAACGACGTCACGAGACGAGACACCGCGCATGCGCGTCGACTTTATCTTTATTCGTCTCCGATTTCGTCGATCGGCCGGAAATCGGTTGTTTTGTTTTTCGTGAGAAAACCATCGATCTCGATACTTTCAAACTGTTCGATTTGAAAAATCGACGAGCTCTTCGCTCGATAAGAAGAACAACGAACATGGGAAATTTCGAGATCGTTCGCTAAGCGTCGATCGTGTTATTATTATTCCAAGCGTCGCTCGATCGGTATTTATAAACAGTCTGTATTTATAAACAGTATAAAAAGTGATTAATCCCGTCGGGAAACAACGAGACACACGGGCGCCACGCGGTCTTCCAGTTTCTCAGCTTCGAGCCAAGAATCGCGATCGGCAAAAACTAATGAAAAACGTGTATCGTAATACGATAATTCGATTTCCTTATCACGAATGAAAATCGAATTCCTCGGTCTCGTACGAGAAATGTCCGACGATCGTAGTCGCGACTCTCGATCGTTGAAAGATCGAGCGGGATTTGTTAAAAGTCCTTGAAGGAATATGCGTGCATGAGTCACGTTCTTACGCGCTTGCAAAAGCCAATCGACATAATTATCGCAAATTACTCTTAAACCGGAAGTTCATAAGTGCACAATTGCTCTCGAACACTTGTGCCGTGCGGGATCGAAGTGCGACCCGATTTTTTTGTTTTTTGTTTTTTCGTTACAAATAACAACAATGCCGATCTCGATGCCAATATATTATACAAGATTCATATTATACAAGAAGATCGCACATTCTTCGATAACTACCGCGAATTCGATCGCGAGCGATATTCGAATTACAAATCACCGAGAGAACGATTTTATGAGAAACCGATCGCGAAGAATTTTTTTCAACGAATAAAAACAACCGATAAACTATTTTTCATAACTAATAACGATCGTTATCATTCACGACGATTATCAACATTTTATGCGCGATACGGAGTCGCGATGTCTTTTTTACTCTGAGAATTTCTCGTAACGATTTTTCATTTTTTTTTCAATGTCCGGATGGTCATCTCGTCGAGAAGGTCGCGCTAAAAGCCTAGACCAAAGATCGATCGAGCCAAGAGCTAGTTCGTTCGAAATTGGAGTAAAATTCAAACGAAGAAAAAAAAGACATTAAAATTTATATCGACGAATGGAAAAAAGAGGAGGAGTTTCGCAACACGCGACAAGGATTTATAGGACCGGGTCTCGCTATCGCGACCTCCAGCGTTGATAGACTTTCCGACCTTCTCTCTCTCTCTCTCTCTCTCTCTCCCTCTTTCTCCCTCTTCTCTCTTTCTACCTTCGGCTTCCACGAATATTATCCCCCCAAGTTTATAACCCTCTCGATTTACGCCGTGCACGCGCTCGAGCCCGGGGAATACCTATCTTTTTCCACCTGTGGCCGTGTACCTCGACCACGAAGAGTGCGTTCCGGATCACCGTTCGATGAATAATGCATACCATCGCGTTCACGATCGCCCGGTCCTTCGATAATTCGTGCGTAGATTCGTGCTTCGCCCTCTCGATAATACTAAATAATTACCGATGCTAATAATAATAATAATAATAATAATACGTAATTATCAAAAATTTCGTTCGTTTAATCGACCTATAATATTATCCTTCCGTTGGATAAGTTTTTATTTAAATCGTCCAAGCAAATCCGGAAATGGAAGGAAAAATTTCAATTTTTTACATTCGTTAAGCTTAATTCGTTTAGCTCGAACTCCATGAAAATTCCAGCTGTTTAAGGATCGCTTTTTCGCCTAGAACGCTCGCGCAACATTTTTTTTTCATCGACGCGCTCATAGATTATTGAAAATTCGTCGACGTATCGACGAAACGTCGAGCGTTCTTGGGATTCCCCGTATAAGATTTATATCTGCATCGTTTCTTCGTAGATCGTCATTTGCACACGGCGGAGATTGGAATCGGATTGGCGCGATTCAAACGTGCTTTACAACAGTTTCGAGATAAAGAAAGAATGAAAAAAATTACGTGAGCCGATAAAAAAATAAAAGCAATCGATATTCTGGTTTATCACACTCTACATAATTTATATATAAGCACGTGAGACATATAGGATATATATATATACATTATATATATTTATAAATAGTCACGTTTGCACTGGTGCATGACTTAGCTGTAAAACAAAGCGCGACACGGATACGAAAGATTTCACTCGGATCTTTTTTCATATACGTCCCTTCACTCCTCGGAACAACTTTTAACTCGACATAAAACGACAGTCGCGCGATCCCATTAGTCAAATACGGTAACGGCAACTTCGTCAGTCACTTTTTTATCCAGCCGGTGACGATTTTTTTTAGCTTCTGTTTTTTTGTCTTAAAATATTTTCACTATTTCGCTATTATTTGCAATAATGTACGTCGAGAAAAAGACAATTCTCTATCCGGGTGCTCGCTTCTCGTAATTGTTTTGACATTGCGCTTCGTCGTTGGAACGATCGAGATAGAAATATATTTCTCGTTCGAACGATCGACGGCGTTCTTTAACATTGTTTTATTTTTATTATTTTTTTTTTACATGAATTCATTCCTATTTCCGTTTTTATGTTAGATTTTACGGTTTGTTCTTTTTCCCGATGATAAATAATCGACGATTTTACGAGAGACTCGATTATTGATCGTTTACGAATCGACGATGGAAAGATTCACGAAGCAAATTCTCGCTACGGTTTATTATCGCTGCTCGTGAGAATGCGACGGCCTAAGATAGAGAGACAATACACTTTCTCCTGCTTCGTGACGAGGACGTGTTCGATGACACGTTCCGGATTGTTCCGTTGTACGAATCTTCGTGTCTCTACGTCTTCGTTTTTCGTCCTATTGTTGTACAAAGAAATGTGCGCGCGCACACACACTCTCGCGTCACGTGACTCTCTTTTTCGTACATCGTACTCTCACTCGTGATTCACTCAACACGCATTCCTCGTCGAATCGACGCGTTCTCGCTGATCTATTTATAATGACTCACCGCGATATAAAAAAAATGCGAACTAAATTAAAAAAACGAGAAAAAAAAAATTCAAGACATCTCCATTGTTCTCGCGTGAAATTAATCCTCCCCCGGAAAAATCTTATCGCACCAGGAAAAAAAGTGTCATTTCTCGAGGACGATTCGATGGTTAAAAATAAAACAAAAAGGTTCATTATGTTTTTTTCATGCGAAAATAACAGAGTAATCCACAACGTAAATGCTTTCACGTCGCGTTTGTTGGAACATCTGTGAATTACGACGATGAGAACGTCTGCCGATCACTCGTACTCTCGTAAACAAGGAAAAAAAATATGAAATTATATTATTATTATTATTTTCTAATTATATCTTTCGTCTTTCGTGATAAAAACTCGATTATATATGAAAATAATACGTATAGTTATTGGCTCGTGGTTTAATGATTTTTGTAGCGATGACTTTATTGTCCCTCGAGCTGCATGATATAATTGATGGAACTTTAATCGATCTCGGAAAGGACCGAGGGAATGTGACGAGAGAGATAGAGAGAGAGAGAGAAAGAGAGAGAGTAAGCTGCAATTTCATTAACACGACAAGCGCGCTCGTGCGCACTTCTGGCCTTCTCCCTCGTGCGCGCATGCAGGGGCATAAATACGATCGCGCCACGGGATATATTAAATTGCTTCATCGTCGACTCGTCGCGTAGGCCATTAATGCCATATATACATACTACGTACTTTGCCGGTGAGAGCTGCGATTTGATTGGTCTCGATTAATTGTCGTCGATGCTAAACGAATTCTGTAATATTAAGACACGTACCACACAGACATACACACACATATATATATATATAGTCCGTAAATTATAAATATGATAGGGTTACAAGTTACTCCGATACATTAAACAATTAGCAATGAGAGAGAGAGAGAGAGAGAGAGAGAGAGAGAGGAGAAGGATCTACGAGTATCATCCAACGATCTTAATAAGAGAGCTATGAGACGATTATAAATTGAGTTACGCGATGGCTAATATCGTGTTGCAAAATGTTATCAAGCTTGCATCAAGAATCGCTCGGCCGCGCATGCCCCGAGAAAGAGGGAGAGAGATCGACACCATAGTTATCGTATACGATAATGACGGGCTATCAGTGCACGAGATACAATCGATGTAAAAGCGATCTGATTAAAGAAAAAGAAAAATGACGTACGAGGCGAGACGACTCACGCGACTTTTTTTTCAAACGTATTCATTCTTCGGCACGATCGTTATCCGTTGTTGCTGTTGTCCGTTGTAAAAGACTGTTTAGAGACACGACACTGTCACGCTCTCGTAACGTAACGCGAAACGTCGGAGGCAAAATGAGTGAAAAATTGAGTTTTTTTTTCTTTCTATTTTCGATAAGCAAAATCTAAATTGATTTTTATGGAATTTTCGATGTTCGATCTTTCGGAGATAGCTCCGAATTGTTTCGTATCCGATGGAGATTAGGGGCTTGAAACGTCGAGAAGGCGTCCGGTTTAATTCGATGGAAAAAGGGGGAGGGGGAGAAGATCGTTCGAGCGATATTCGAGGATTGCGATTAGGTTACCTCTAGACGCGACTCTCCAGTTTTATAAATATACGTGCCGGATGTCGAAGCTCAAATTATTGGAACAAACGTGATAAACAGCGCGGAGGAATTTTTTTCTCATTTATACGCGCAAGGAATTTCACACTTTTTTTCCCTATCGCTCTCTCTCTCTCGCGTGTAAAAGCTATCACGATTTTTTAAAAACTTTCGAAATATCTCATATCTCGAAGGATCTCATCATTGTTCGATTCGACATCGTCAGATATCGATAAATTCCGCGTGTAAAAAATCGTCACGTGACCGAGACGAGAGATAACCTTCCGCACAAATATTTCCAGATCGCTCTCGAATTTTATCGATTTCCGTACGATCTTCTTCTTTTGTCGATACAATATAAAAAAAAGAAAACAAAAATGCGATAAGAACAAAGAGATGAAAAAAAATGAAAATTCACTCAATTTTCAGATTTTCTCAATTAGACAAACATTATTAATTTTCTATTAATTCCAACAAAAAATATAGCGTGAAATTTGGAAAAATCGGGAGACATATCGTCTCTACTTTTATCGAAAGTATGTATCGTCGTACGAATAATTGTTTCGTTGCGATCAAACATTGATTTATCGATATTTCTATACGAACGTCGTCGCGAATATTCGCGTAGTAAGATTTACTTGTAAACGAAATAATTTCGTGTTTCCGGGTCCTTCCTGTTGACACGGAATGCTTTGAGAAGAAGAGCCGGGTTCTCATTAGGGTCGAACGTGTGCGCGGGGCTAAATGACGTTCGCAAGGGCTCGAGATTTTCTCTCTCTCTCTCTCTCTCGTACGTCTGCACATACGAGTCTCGATTACACCGCGTAATCGAGTAATCAGTAAATCGTCGACATCCTCGTTCGAGAGTTGTACACACATATTCTTCTCGCTTCTCTCTCTCTCTCTCTCAATCTCTCTCTATCTCTGTCTGTCTTGTACCGACTCGGATTTTGTGCGTCTTCATGCCCGACATAATTCTCGTACGACATGTATACACTCGAATATTGTCATCGTCGTAAAGCTCCTCGTTCATCGCGTGTGACGTCCAAACAACGCTGAGAATTACAGTTATTAGCAGAGTATGTTGGACGCAAGTACATCCGCTAGTTTGAGAGAATGTCACGGTTGGGAACGAGACGTGATTCCGTGGTCTGTGCTCGATTTCTTTTATTATTTCTCTCTCTCTCTCTCTCCCTTTTAGTATTTCTCACTGGGTCTCTGTCGTACTGTCCTTCTGATCAGAATTGTCCGATATCGTCCAAGATCGTTCTATAGATATGGATATATATATAAGTACAAATTTCATTTGGCACTATACGTTCCACTTAAGAAATAACAGCGTCGATAGCGAGTGGGCGAATCACCTAGACGTCTTCGTTCATGAGAAAATGTTCCATATCCATTTTTGAAATGAAATAATGAAAAAAAAAATGAAATATCGATACTTAAGGAGAGATTTTAATTGAAACGATAACGCGAATTAGAAAAATTAAAGAAATTTAAACGAAAAATTATAATAAAATGTTAATAAAATTTTGTTTGTATAATTATAATAAAATCGATAAAGATAATTGAAATTATCATTATTTCTTGTTGAGAAGAATCGTATACCAACTTTCGATGAAGAAAATTACGTGACGATGCTACAGAGTGCACGCATAATTCCGCCAGATGTCGCTGCCAGTTGAAGATCGAATTTCGAATAAACGTCGTAGGTCCCTGTTTTATCGTCGTTAATCGATAGGACGAACCGATCGTCGGTACACGTCGCTTTTATCGCTCGATCGATAAACAATAAAACCTTCGACATTCTCATTTTCTCCGGTAGATGTCGCAAGGTGGAGCGAAAATATTGGTGGCTGGAGAGAAAATATTTCAAAAGCTCGCGCCGGTCGATCATCGAGCTCGTAGCATTTCCTATTACGATCGGCCCGTATCGATCGATAACGTTCGATCGACTCTCTTATCGAACACTAATCGAGACGCGACGAATCTCTATTCCCTCTCGTGACAACGATTATCGATAAGCGATTATTTTTAAATTTAATCATTTATTCGAAAACGACGTTGGGGAAAAAAGGTAAAAAAAATCGTCGATAATCCTATCTATTCGCTGTGTATCGATATAAGGACGTTGCCAAGGTCGAGATTAATGAAAAAACCAATCACTAACGTATCATTCATGTCCGACGTGTAAACTACGTAATGAAAATTAGACGAAAAGGAAGTACACGTCGGTCTCGGAACGCGTGACTTTTCGTACATTAACGTGGCATTATCTCGCTTCGATCAATCGTCGCAACGAGATTTCGTTATCGTCGTACTCGAATCCTTCGTTTTGACTACGCGACCAGACGAACGTCAGGATTATCGTATCGAATAATTTTCGAGACGATCGCACACACGCGCCGACGTATCGACGAAACTTTAAGGCGTTACACGACGATTTACGTCGCGACGTGGCTCGACGAGCCTCGAGTCGAGATTTTCGATGGATTAACGATCCAACGAGAGATCGTTAGGGTCAATGGGTCGGACCATTTTTTTTTTTCTTTATTATCGGCCATTCTCAGACGATAGTCGACGAATGGTTTACTTCACACACAGACATGAAGAAACACGTGTGCGACGCGAGCTGGAAATTTGTGTGACGAATATAAATTCACTATCGGTATTCGTTCTTTACTTCATCGTCGAAACAACGTAGTTAAACAAAGTCCGAAGGAACGTATGAAATTTGTATTTTTTTATTTTTTTTCGCTGAATCATGATTTCTCGCTGAAATTCATATTTTTCCTGTCGTTGCGAGTCGAGAGAGCGCAACCTTGCGCAATAATATACGTCGGTGTAGATTCACACTATTGTAATCGAATACGAGCTTCTACACGCTGTACGAATCCACACATAAATTATATACCTTGCTCACGTAAGTATTAACGAAACGGGAAATTTACGATCGACGAAAGATTATTGATTTAAATCTGTGATAAATTAATTGCGATAATATATATATATATATATTTTTTTTGATCGATCGAAGAAATTTCACGATCGAAATCGTTTCGAGTGATCGGTATAAAATATTTTCGAAGATTAATGAAAATTTCGATAATCGGACGTTCTCGTGGATAGAATTTTTGAAAATTTTATAATTAAGAAATGAAACATTATAGTTAATCGAGAGAGAGAGAGATTTTTCGCATCGCGTAATATTGTAAACATAAATATAAATAGAACTAGAATGACGAGGCGGAATTATAAGCGCGACTACACCGGAAGTCTCGTCGCGATTTGGCCTAATTTATCGTATCGATCTATCGATCTTGAGATTTTATCGTTCGTCAAAATTTGCACAGCTAGACTCGACGAGGAAAGAAAAAAGACTTTGTACAAAGACGGTTTTTTTTGTGTTTTTTTTTTTTTTTTTTATAGAACTTACTATTTTTAGATCGATCGGATACGATCGATGACTTTATTCAAGGCTATCTTCTCTGCACTCGTAGATCTCGAGCCTCGTGTATCATGGAACTCAAAAACATATGGCCTGTCGATAACGATAAGAAATCGTATCTCTCGCGACATCGGTCGAAAAGTCTTTCTTACTTTCGTTAAATTCCCAATTAAGAGTCAATTAAGAAAAAAAGAACCTTAAAAAAAATGTATTTCTAAGATTTTATTCAAAGTCTGCGATCGAAGCGATAATTTGATCGTTATTATTCATAGCTAATCGGTGTCTCCGTCGCTCGGAGATGCGTCAACGATAGATTTGTGTATTTTGTCGAGGGGGAAGTGCGATTCGTCATGTCTGCTAATTTTTGATCCAATTGTTTATTAATAGTGACACGATGATACACAAGAAGATTATTCGTACGATATTTCTACTGTGATAAATATCCTTTAATCGTGACGGGAACAATAACTCCGATAAAATTGAAATTACGAATTTACATTTATATATATATATAGGTATAGAATATTATCTCGATGTGCAGCCAAGCCCATTAATTCGTCATTTCGCAGCTCGTATTCATTTTATGAAACGAAATGTGGGAATATAATAGTAAACGTGCTCGTACCTGTCGTTTCTTATCAATTCTCATAATACGGTTACGCGTCACGAGGAAGTTTGACATTTCCGCCTAATTAATCGAGCTGACGCAATCGCCATTAGCGTATCATTATTTTTTCAGCTATTGGTACGAAAGAAAATGATTCTCTCCGTCGAAAAAGCTAATTAACTATTTGAGTCGAATGAAATTAATGAATTTAAATCAAAATAATGAATAAAAACAAGTTTTTTAGTTTTTTTAAAATGAATTTTCTTTATAAAATTTGTTTTATTTGGGTAAACAAAGAGAGTCAGGTTCTAGGTCGAAAGCGACAGTGTTCGAGACGAAGAGGGAGAGGGAGAGAGTAATAAATGAGTGCTTAAGCAAGGATTTTTGGCACATTTTCGAACATTTTTCTAATTATAGAAATTTCTCGCCTCCGCGTTGTGCCTCGTATTTTCGTCTCGCTTCATTTTGCCGAAACGACATTTCGCAGGATGCGTGCGAATGTGTATTCAGGCACTTTTAAAGTCCTTAATTAAGAAACGTGATTTTTTTCGAATTTATGAAAATTTATTTTTTTCAAAAATTTTGATTTCTGCTTTGAATTTTTTTCTTCTTCGATGGATCGTTTTATTTGCATAGAAAAACGATATTTCGCCGATACCGAATGCTGGACGCTGGTGCACGTGCTCGAATTGCGATTTACGTCCTTCCGTAAATCACAAAGTAGGCAATAATTGTCGACGAGAAAATCGCGAAATGACATCGACTCGTTCTCCGAAAATCCTATAATCCGTGCGCGCACTCCCACTTCGCGAACGAATGTTTTCCCAATACCAGACGGGAAAACTAATTTACGCGGAAATCCATTTCCGCTAACCTTCTCGCTCGACCTAGTCATTTTTTCTTCTCTCTCTCTCTATTTTTAGTCGACCGTTTCTGCCGTTTTTCTTTATATTCACGTTCACGAACGACACATTTTTCAACCGAAAAATCATCAAAAACAACATTTTCAAGAAAAATAATTCACGACAATTTATCGAAAAAGTAATTAATCATAATTAATTATTTATTTTCCGTTGAAAATTAGCAAATTATGAAATGAATGATTCCAATTAACCAAAAAAGAAATCGTTTTTAGTGTTTTTTGTTAATTGAAAATAAAAATCTCAAGATAAAAAGAAAAAATGAAAACAAATAGAAAGAACGAGAACGAGTCGTAGAGTTATTTTCCTACGAGAGCGGAAAGATTAAAAATCGTTGATTCAACGAAATTAAACATCGTTCTAGCGCAGCCTAGACCGTACCTTTACCTTCGGCTTAGCGAATGGAACTTACACCGTCAGATAAAATTTGGAATCTTCCCGCATTTTCAGCACGCCGATGGCTCGAGGCTTATTTATCAGGTGTCACCTTGCAGTAAACTCGCTAAATCAACCTCTCGCGATGTCCCGAGAAAATCGGGGATTTAAAACAAAAATTAAATCCATTAAAACGCATTAGCGTTTTAATCGATTCAATTTTTGTCGCGTCGATCGCGATTAACGAATATTTAACTAATATAAATCGTCCCATTAATTAATTACTCGATAAATTCGTCCGTGTCGTTTCAATTATCGTAAAGACAAAAATTTAAAAAAAAAAACGATTTCGACGAAAAACTTGATCCAAAGTCTCGTCACGATCGACGCGATTTTCTCGATTAATTCCTCTCGATCCGTGATATTCAAAGTGACCAAAATTTCAAACGAAATTCACGTTTCGGTCGATCGGCGAACGTTTAACAAAGACGACAGGAAACGGACGTAAAATGGATAAATTGTCGCGCGTTAAAAACGTTTTTCCGTAACGATTTACTGAGAAAGAATTACTTAATCGCTCCTCGAACGGAGGTCTTTCATCAATCCAACTTCTTTTCCATCCAACATTGTCACGAAGGAGGTGTCTGACCTCGATTACTACTTGCGTCTAAACGTCGCTGTCGTCTTCGCCGTCGTGACAATTTTTTATCGTAATGACGTACCGTTCCAGACTCTCGTTCACACAATTCTCTCTTTCTCTCTTTCTGTCTACCTCTCTCTCTTTCTCGACACGTCGGTGTAATTTAGTTTTTTTTACTGCGAAGTTTAATCTCTGTCTTCCGTCTCTGTCTCTACTTCGTTCTTCCAACGAAAAATTGTAAACCGTGTCATTCATTGTTTATTTTACTCGACGCGGAGCCTCGAGAATTAAATTTTCGTTTCGTACGGTTTTGATAACGTAGACGCGATAGAAATTATTCCACGGACTATCGTAACGCGACATCCTCGTAATTTTCTGCGACGCAATTAATCTACAAAACCGTAATTTTCCGTTAGCGTCGATCGAGACGAAATAACTCGAACTCGTCAATTTCACGGACTAACTAAGAATTCACGAAAGATTTATTCCGTCGGTTTGGGAGAAGACAGAAAAAAAAGAAGGAAAAGAAGCGCTATGCGCGAGGCGATAATTATTGCCCGTTCGTTCGTAGCGATAAAATTAATTTATGCGAAAAATCTATAAACGGCGAATACGAAAAAAAGTGCGAACGTCGAGATCGTGCGACGTATCATTGTCATTGATAGATCAACGGCGCGAGGGCGTTTTTCTCAATGTGTGCGTCAAGAAAAAAAAAATATCTTAACCCCTCGTTTCATTACACTTGCTCGCGAATAAATACGCCTCAAGCGAGAAAATCAAACTGTGCCAATATTCGTCGCGTCCACTCGTCGCACGACTCTCGATCGCGTCACGATTTACCGTACCTCGAGTGTCCACAAAGTTCAGTCTGATGGATTAATACGCGACTGATAGAATTCGTTAATTCTTATCGAAAAAAAAAAAAAAAAAAAAAAAAAGATTGAAATTACACAAAAGTGTCGAAGAAGGGATAATCTTAAAAACGATCTAGAAAACGAACTAACGGGAATAAACGACGTTTTTCTTTTAGCAAATAAATCGATCGAAAATTAATTCGATCGATAACAATTGCATTCAATAATTAATAATTTTCTAGAAATTTTGATTGAAATAAAATGTCGAGAAAAAAAGCTTAAGATTTACGTATTATTTAATTCAAATTTGATTAAATTATTACGGTAATTTTTACAAAATCGCGTCGATTCGATGAATAACGATCGATCGGTCTACTTCGAGAATCGAGAGTCGCGGAGGAAACGATCTAGCGTACAAATTTCTCGTTGAATTGCGTCACGCAAAGTTTCCACGATCGGTGTAGAGATGCATTATCGTGGTCGACAACGAAGGTCAAGGATCTCGCGCGTTGATCGCTGCATCATCCCGCGATTCGCGAGAGATTCGCTCTCGCGACGTCTCTGGTCCCGAGGACTTTCGCAATAAAACGTTACTCGCTCCTCGTTTATACCCCAAGGGGCGTTTACCAACCCGCGTCATTCAATTTTTTGGATCGCTTCCACGCGTGGCGTTGCGATTTATTTTTGTCAATGTAAAAACGACTGTACGAGCGTACGAGCAATGAGATGCGAATTTTCTGGCTCGGGAGGGGGGTAGAGTGAGAAAAACGACGAAAAATTGTATACGTCGGGTTTTATCGTATATTTATCTATCGCGAGTATTACAGGAACTCTCGCGCCTTTGCCAATCTCGTTCTAATAATGGAAATGGAGTAAGAGTTAATGTACCAATCAAAATAATCTATAGAACGCTACGTACTCACGTGCCCACTCATTCATAGATTTTTTAAATATATTTTATCATAAAAACGAATACAATTTTGTTTTTCGTTTTTTTTTGTTTTTATGAAATTAAGAAAAACCTTGTATTTTTGATTATTTAACAAAATTTTGATAAATAACGACGTTTTTATAAAAATAAAGAGAAATTTGATTTTTCGTTTTTATGAGAAAGCGCGATTAAATAATTTTTTAAAATACGTCGATCGGATATTTATCGGAGAATTTGAATTTTCCACTCGTAATTCACGGTGCGTTCGACGAAAAGACTAAAAAAGGTGTAATACCTTGACGAAACGGCGTGTTTGGGCCACGTGCCGTGTCCAAGAACGCGAGAGAGAGAGAGAGAGAGATACCTGAGAAAAAAAGAGACAAAAAATCGATGCACAGATGTTCAAGCAAAGGTAAATGAAAAGGAAGGCAAAGAATAAAAAGTGTTTTTCCATCTCGACAGGCGCCAATTACCCCCTCTCTTCCATCGTCGTCGGTCACCATTCGAAGCGGGTAGGGTTGGGATCCGTTATCAGATGCTCGCATTTATAAAGCCACCGGCGTTATTCTCGCGTCTCCAAAACGCCAAAGTACATCGAACGGCGATTAATTTCCATCCCGATCGCCGGAATTCTTGAAATTCACGCCTATTTTCTCACGTTCGAGAAAGCGCGGTGTCGCGTCGAGAGCTTCGTAAAATTGTCGTTGCGGTAGCGCTGCTGTACGGTGCACGGTGAAATTCTCGAGGTTTTACGAGAGAGCGCGAGCGAGACAGGAGACGCGAGACCGGATTGGTCGAAGGTGACGCGTGCGCATAGTTAGCGTCGAGTTTGCGCGGCTCGTGTAAACCTTGCACACGGACGCACTAACACGCGAGAAGATAATTTCACGGGCATACTCGAGCTTCGTCGAGTTGCGAGCATCGAGATATCTCGAGAAAGAGAGAGAGAAAACAAGCCCGAGAGAGACCGACCGTTTCGCGACTGTGTGAAGTTTCACAGACGCGCAAAACACCGACTCACTCCGTCTCCCGGCTGTTGCTCGACCGTCGTCGTCGTCCGCTGGCTACGTTGTGACGCGTAACCCCGCGCGCGCGGTAACATCGCTGGGTAATCGAGTTATCGGCGTGTGTGTGTGTGGTATCGTGCACGGCTTACTCATAGAGGGGCGTGCGCGTGTGCGCGCGCACCCACACGCTCTCGCGGGCGACCAACGACGTCAGCGCCACACGGTCGTGTCTCAACGATCCCCGCAGCGCCGTAGCGCATCGCGCACCGGGCCTGGGTGGGGGTAAGAGAGAAGAAAAACGACGAAAGAAGCAGCAACAAAAAAAGGGGGAAAAAAAAGGAACGAACGAGGAGAGAACCCCGAGTATAGTAGTAGTTGCCGCGGCGCGCACAGTGTGATTCTTGCTTAGCCTCGTCAAGTTTTGTCGTGAATTTGCTCTCTTCAGCCCGGCGTTGTGTATTCTACAGTTATAGATATATCTATACATATATAGATATATATATATATCGCCGTTTCGGTCGCTCGTTATAATACGTTTTAACGCGTATCATCGTCGCGCTCGAGTCACAACTCGCGATCGACTGCGATGAGACAATCGTCGAAGAGATATTAATCGACGTATCGAAAGTTGGTGTTACGATAAAACAATAAAAGAGAAAAGATCGAAAGAAGATAGTGTTTTTAACGAGGAAGGAGAAATAACGAGAATTGCTACGAACACGCGGTCGGGAACGCAGAAAGAGAGCCCGAGAACGTTTTATCAGCTCGCACCGACACTCACGTCGTCTGTCGCCACTCTACGTAACCAATATACATTGATATACATATATATATATATCTATATCTATATCTATATATATACACAAGACGTATATCGGGACAGTCTGTGAAGCGGATACGGAAATAACGAAACCAAGAAATCGACGCTTATAACGAGACACAGAGGGAGATAGAAAGAGAGAGAGTGAGCAAAGCGAATGTCTTCCCTCTCGACTTCGTGCAACATTCGTCGGAGAAGAACGAGAGTCAAGTCCCGGTGTCGGAGGTAGTTGACGAGAGTCCAAATCTCTCACAAGAGAGTAAAAACCTGTGTACATATATACCGTGAGAGAGGCGACACACGCCAAAAGAAGAAGATTGTAGTGAGCGAAAGAGTGAGAGAGAGAGAGAGAAGAAGAATTAGAGGGAACAACACACACGAGCAAGCACAAACGTCGTCTGCCTTTTCGCCTTCGCACAAGTCGCGTGGCTATATATATATTTACGTACACAGGCATATATATTTATATATATTTATATATATATATATTTTTGGGAAAGAAGAGTTTGAGCTGAAAAATCGAAGAGTTGGAGTAAAATAGTTCAAACTCTTTGAACTTTGAGACCAACGACAATCATCATACTTATCGTTCGTTTTAACGTCGTGTTATAAATTCGCGTTTTCTATATATATATATATCGCGTGATATATTCGTGCGATGAACGGAAGGCAAGCAAACGGTGAGAGCCGAGGACGAAATGGCCACGTGCTGGTATGGGAACAGCCCGGTCTGGACGAGTCGGACAGACGACCACAAAGACAGCTTGGTACGTCGACATTATTTGTTTCTCGTCTTTTCTTTCTTTTTCTTTCCTACTTCTTACGTTTTTCTCTATTCCATACGAACGTTAGAAAATCAAGAATAATTTTTTTGTAACTACGTGTCGAGAGATCCGATGGTAGAAATAATGTTGTCAACACCGTATGGGAAACGAATACGTGAGACGAAAATTATTTCGGATCGAAGCTCACGATGCGACGTAGGGTTTTTGCGACTGCGTGCGCCGCAGATATTGTAATTCGAGACTCTCGATGGCATTGCGTGCACTATATAAGTTAAAACGTGTATATCGAGGGTTTACGTGTGTGTGTGTAGTACGTGTGGCACGTATGTGGCAAGGGGCTGAGTTACAAGCTCGGGAATCGCGTGGATTCTCGTCGCCGGTACCCGCCGTGTACACGAGGCGCGGGTTGCATGAGCACGTGCACGCGTTAGGCCGGTCCCGTGCTCGACGCCGCGCCGCCTAGTCGGGGAGTGCTTCGTGCACGGCACGATAGAGGGATGGAGAGAAAGAGAGAGCGAGAGAGAACGAGAAAGAAGGCAAACGAGAGAGAGCGAGAGACAGAGAAAGAGAATGGAATCTCCCCCGCATTCTAAACGGATGGCTCATTAGTAGCCTCGAACACGTTTAGGGTCGTTTTCCACGCGAAACGATTCTAAATTTATCGTTTTTTTTTAATCATCAGAAATCTTTGTTTTATTTAAGAAATTTTGTATTATATTATATTTTCACTTGTTTTTGTTTGAAAAAAAAATTTCAACCGGTGCGAAATTATTTTTGAGCATTTCGGCCATTCGACTATCGGTTATTTAAAGACTCGCGGTAAACACGAAGGTACGACGATATACTATTTTGCGTGGGCGCGTGCGCTAAATCGCACAAGCGCCATCTTTCTCTCTCTCTCTCTCCGTCTCTCGATTATTTCGGCTTACAACGACGGAGTATAAAAGAGAGTGGGGGTAGGGGGGAGTTGAATCTCAGTCTCGATGCGTCAACCCAGCTTCGCGCTGGAAGAGCGCCTTAGTGCGTTCTTATTATCATTCAACGAGGTAATTAACCGCGAGATCTATCGATCGAGAAATTCCAGAAATAATCATGTCCGTTTACGGAAAATTGTTAGGAAGAACTAAGTTCATAATCGTTCGAAGAAAATTGCAATAATTATTTATCGCGCTTAAATAATTATTTCAATTATTTTACAATTATTTATCAATTATTTTACAATTATTTATCAATTATTTTACAATTGTAAAACGAGCCTATAATTTCAAAAAAATTATTCAAATATCAATTAGAATAATTTTTCAACCCGACGTTACCAAAAAATCTAAACACAACTTTTTTTACTTTTCGCGAAATTTTATCACGGAGTAGAACGCGTCTGCGAAGAATGCTTTTTTCCCCTCGATTGTCCTTCTAGCAGGAGCGACCATTGTTGACGGAGGGCCAAAAGCCGTCATCTCTCGCTCTTCTCGCTTCAACCCCTCGAACTTTTCAAAACCTCTTGCACGACCGCACTGTCCATACAGGGTTCCCGCTACGAGACAGTCCCGGAAAGATAGCCGACCGGGGAATGTCTGACATTTTGCGAGGGTAAAATAGTTCTCTCGTTCTCTCTCGCTGTTTTCTCGGAAGGTATATTTTAACACGGGTTTCGAGCGAACGGTTGAACGAAGAATTCTCTCGCATTACGCACCTGGACAAAACCCTTCGTTGTGAACAATGCCCAGATACGAACCCTCCTGGCATTATTAAAATTTCAATCCCTCCCGTAAAACCCGCTTGTATTGTTAAAATAATAATGGTTCGCGTTTCTGTAAGAAAATAATGCTCGATGAATTAAATTCCGGTGAATTCTCGTTCTCTCTGTTCTAATAGGGGGACATACGTTTCTGAGAAATAAATAAATCAAATCTAGGTAAAAAAATGAGAAAAATAAATAAAAAAATCAAGATACAAAAAATAATAATAAAATTATCGAATTAAAAATATATATAAATTATCGAAAGACTTATTGAATAAAAAATAAAGCGTAATAAAAAATTGACCAATTTAAAGAACGCGATACGCCAATACTGAAATGTTTTTTGTTATCTCGCGGTGCGTCAAGCGTGCAAAAGCCGCCGAGTAAACATTACCGAGAGATGAGAGACAAATTCTTCTCTCTCTCTCTCTCTCTCTCTGTCTCGCTCATTTTGACAATCGACAGTGTCATGGCACGTTGTATTTCTTGGCAAACATTTAACGAGTGAAACACACTCGCACACATGTCAACGAGGTTTCAGCATGGCGCACCCACGCGACAATTAACGTGATAGAAAAAAAGAACCCCCCATTTTTCTGTTACGCCTGCACGTTGAGCTTATTTATCCGGTCTATTCGCGCAATTGCGAATAGTCGCAGGCGTGACACACACGCGAAAAAAGAATTTTTTAAATTCGAAGAAAAAAATAATTTACTCGAATAATTAATCGTTTAAATATATTTTTCTAATTCTTGAATTTTTGCAAACGAACGATTGTCCTTTTTTTTAATAAACGCACGTTTTATCTAAAAACAAAAAAACAAAAAACATTTACCAAAATTGTCCCATTTTTAGAAAATCGATTAATTCATCGAGGATTATGAATCAACGTTGTCGTTATCAGGAAGGAAAACATCGCTTTATCAAAATAATTGAATCATCGTGTACATGATTATATCACAAGAATCGTAAAAATTTGTGCAGGATATTTAGCACGAGGAATACAGGGCGACGTACCAGTTATTCCAAATAGTTTCGTTCGCCTGCGATAAGACACGTTGATAAGGAATTTCCGAGTCTGACGTCACCGGACTGGCGGCTAGTCGTCAGACACGTTCACGTGCGCTCGTCTCTCGGCACGGTTAGCGCGCATCGATGCTCTCCCCCCACTCCTGTCACTGCGCAGATCCAACCTGCGCGATGGCGAGAGTGGGGGGAGACCCAGTCGCTTATTCATATATGTATAGATATATATTATGCATGAAACTAGCTCGAGGCGACTTCCTATACACACATATATATATATATATATATACCACGAGCTAAGTTATATATATAATTTCGCTCGTGGTGATTTCCTATATCGGTTTCACGATCAGCCGACAATGAGAGATCGTCAAGCTGCGTTCGAGCCCCGAGCGAAGAGCCAGGAGAGCACAAGGAGAGAGGTGGCTATTTCCACGACGACACGAACGATTCGAGAAGCACGTGCTCGTCGACTGAAACCGATCGCGTTCCGGTGAAACGTACACGATCGTCCTCGAACCCTGACTCACGGGTGTAAATTCGTCGTAGATACTTCCAATTTCGCAGTCACTCCTCTTTTTTTTTCCTTTATCTCATTTATGTTTATTTCGTCATTTTTTTTCAGCCTACTTCGACGATCGTCGAACGGTGAACGATGATTGTACCAAAAATCTCGCGGTTTGTCATTTTTAAATGCATACAAATAACGACTATAGAAATGTTTGGGAATATTCGTGGCTTTTAAAAAATTGTAATTCTTTAGGAATTAAAGAAAATTATAAATGAATAGAAAATTGGGATTTAAAAAAAAATTAATTATCGAAATTTGCATTAATTTGAGAAAAGTGTTTTGTTATAAATATAAATGTATTTAAAATAAAAATCGATATTCATTTTCATCGTTTGCGTGAAGAATTACACGTTTCGGTGATAATTCGAAAAGACATTATTGGCAAGCTAAAATACTCTAAAAATATCATTTGCCAAAAGTCGTATTTTATCTCTTTTGGCTTTAAAATATACAAAACATGGGATCGGAGGACATTTAGACTAACTGGTTATTAAGGAGGTTGCCAGATGCGACGCATATCGAGAAAAAAGCTCTAAATTTCTGTGAAGACGCCAGGGGTTACTCTTAATCGCCGTATTACACGAAAGAATTCGCGTTAATTAGTAAAATCTCATGTTGCAAAAAAAAAATTATCGGTAAATCGACGTTATGCTCGGTCAAATAGATTAATCAAACGACAACGAGAAAATGTGGCCCAATGAAAATTCTAGGCCGCTAGAAATGTCACTTGAAACACGAGCGTTTATCTCCGTGCAAAATAAACTTCGAGTAATTAATAAAAAAAAAATAAAAAAAACCGGTAATGTTAATAAAGAAGTTGCAAATATCTTCAATAAATATTTCTTTTCTCTCTCTCTCTCTCTCGACGTTGAATAATCACAAATAAATAAATAAATGTCACAATTCCCACGCAAATTCAAGAAAAAAAAAGAAGAAAAAAAACATGTAATGTTCAAAAATCTCGTAACGAGATTCACGTTTATTTCTTGCGACACGTTTTATTTCGTTCATATTTCACGAGACATTTTCACTCGTAAATGAATATGGAAAATCGTGGGTGAGACCCTCCGCGCGAAAGTTACGAGGGACTGGACCTCGGCCAATAAACTTTCGCGCTCGACCTTCGTCTCGACGTCATTATATATTTTCATTCATTATCGAATCACGAGACTCGTTTTATATTTTTTCTTTCGTTTTATTTATCGTCAGAACTCATCAAAATTAAAAAAAAAAAGCTTCGTTTATCAACGTTCGAAAATCTGATCGATCCACGACAATCGTACAAACACGAAAGAGAACAATGTCGCTCCGTCTTTTCTCTCTCTCTCTCTCTCTCTCTCTTTCTTCGCGCGTTGAAAACGGCCTAAGTCCAATCGGAATTACATCCGAGAGCGAGAGACGAGAAAATCTTTTCAAGAATAGTCTCGTACGTGAGAGAGGAGAGAAGTATGCCCTCGAAAGAGAAAGAGAAAGAGAAAGAGAAAGAGAGAGAGAGAGAAAGAGAGAGCACGAAGCCTTTTATAACTGGCACATTGCCATTGACGAGAGAAGAGCTCCAATCCGCGTTAGGGATCGTGATCCAGGCTCGTCAGGAACTCCTACGCATTTTACTCGCTATTATTAACCTTTCTAACGTCGATCTCGCGAAACTATATTTCACCATATATATTATATACTTATATAGCGCGCACGATAGTGATCATCCGATTTTTTAATCCGATTATCTCAGTCAACCGTGCAATACACTCCGGATCATGCGACGAGTCGACTTATATATTGAGACACTCGCACGCCGTTGCTCGTTATAACCTACGATATATATATGTTTGTATGTGTATGTGTGTGTGAACTCGTAATTATTTGCGACGAAGCAGCTGCAAATTATCTTTATTTTGCGCATTTGGGCACGGACGTCAATGTGTTGTAGCAGCTGATTTCTTTTTAAATGTATTTTATGCAACAGCGAAGGAGGGGGGGGGTGAAATTATCTTCTATCGCACTCGATACGCAGAGTGATCAATTTCTTTCAAGATATCACGAGTCTGGTTGCCTCATCAGGTTGATAAAACAAAAAGAATGAAAAGAAAAAACGTCGATTAATTTTATTTTATAAATAAATTGCGTTTTAATAATAATAAAAAAAGAATAATTATTATTCGTCGATGTGTTTTTTTTTCTTTTCTTCAAGTGCGATAACGAATTATTTTTATGAAAATTAATACGATAAAAAAATATTGCGATGAGAATGACAGAATGTTTATTCGCGAGAATGTTATTTTGTTTTTTCTCGCATAAAAATTCTTTTTAAGGTTGAAAAATCTTTCCATAATTTTCGTAACGTTCCAAGAGCTTATCGTCGCGGACGAGCTCTGACGTCATCGCGCTATAAACACGGAGACAACGGATGGAATAATAATAATAATGAACAAAATTTAGTATTAGTAGCAAAAATTACGTAATGTTCTTTTACCGGCGTTTATTATAAAATCGAGGCTTTGCGGTGATCGCTCCGGCGCTTTGTAACTTCGTAACATTGAAATTCAGGGCCAAGTCGGCCCCTATGAGAAGTGGGACTGCGCTGCACCGGCGGGTTAATCCGGGTCAATCGCTCATCCTGAATCTCTCGTCCTTCTCTTTTTCTTTTCATTCTTATTCGTCTTAATTCTCATTCTCGAATAAAATTTGTCGTTTACGAACGAATCACAGCAATTTGAACCATTGATTTAAGTCGAGTCTCATCGTTTTAAATATCGGTTGAAATTTTCGACCAAACAGCATTTGTCCAAAGAAGACGTTAAAATTCTTGTGCGCCATGCTAATTAGGAGTTCGCCTTTTTTTTTACTTTTTTTTATTGAATTATTCATCAAATTTTGTATGTACGTCTCGTCGAACGTAGTCATTAAAATCGTTTTATGTACGACTATGTAAATATATATATATTTATTCGTACATAAAAAGATTATATATATATATATATATTCGTGTATACGTATGACTCTTTTTATATGTCAATTGGCTAAGTTCGTTGGCTAAAAGAAGTAGGCGTACACGTACCGTCGATCATGCACGGAATAGTCGGCATAGTCATACGTTTGTTATATATCGATAGCGAAGATGAGAACGAGAGAGGACGATGAGACGATGATGTGTGTCACGAATCGAGGAGTCTCCTCGGTCTCTCTCGTCTCGACCGATTAGACTCGAGGAAAATGTCTGTCGCTGCTGTACGAGGTACGAGTGGTGGCGCGATGGTCGAAGCTTTTTTTGTTCCAAATTCTCGGTCAAGATTTATGTCGATGTACATTTTATATGAAAAAAAAAATCACTTCGATCGAATTAAAAACGATAAAAAATAAATCAAAATTAACGTCGAACGATTTTTTTAGAATTTTCTGTTAAAATTCTTGAATTTTATTTATTTTTAAATATCGAAATTCGAGCAAATATTAGAATGTGCCTCGGTATCATTTCGCGAGGAGAAACGCTTCGGCAGGTGCGGCGAGAGAATATCGAGGCCGAAACTTCTTGGTCTTCGTGTATTTATTTTTCGTTTGCAAGGTCGAGGTGTATTTACCTGTTGCTATGCGCACACGTTTGGCTAATACGATTATTCGAATGTATCCGTTTGTTCTCTTCAACGACGGAATTCCTGTGCATCGATAAGAGATCCGAGGCTTGATTGAGGCGGAAAAAAAAATTAATTACGTAAAATAAGTATCTCTGTGCTTTTTTCTTCTTTTCAAATTTTGTTTTCAAGGTCGACGCGAGATGAATACGCATAATCGAATACATTATCGACGAGGACACGTAGTTTGTCAAATTGCAAACGCAACGAATCTACGTTACTTTCCCTCTCTCTCTCTCTCTCTTTCTCTCTCTCTTTTCTCTTTCTCTCTCTCTTTTCTCTTTCTCTCTTCCTCTGTTTCTCCTCTCTTGAACACCCTGAATCTCGTATCTCCCGACGAGTCCTTGATCATTCTCACCACCGGCCAATTATCCAAAAGATTTTCGCTCGAACGCGATCCGTTCCGGAAAGGTAATTGCCCGTGAATTACTCGAAGCTTGGCAACGCGAAATATCTACGTCCTCGTCCGAAGATTTTCCTCGTAATAATCAAAGTTAACAAAACAAAAAAAAATAATAAATTCTACTCAACGTTCGTATAAATTAATCAAACATTCGAGTCGAATTATTCGTGTCAAAAAAATGGTTAAAGACGTAAGAAAAAAACGATCATAATTTTAGTAATTACGAGCCATCGCGATTATTTAATCGGACGACTCTCGCCACGGACTACATTATCGTCTTCGTAGCGACGTATAAGCCTCGCGGTTATCATTTTCTCGTGGCCTGACGCGAAGAAAAAAAATGATTCTTTCGCAATATCGTCCTGGTGCTTCTTCGCAAATGCGAGCGAATCTCGTGAAAATTAAAAAAATTTGCGATTTCGTCGAACGACTACTCCCCACCGTCTTACTAGCTCCCCCTCTCTCTCTCTCTCTCTCTTTCTCTCTCTCGGCGAGTTTATATCGAACTCTCGAATAAAATTTAATTGAGAAACGAGGCGAGTGGAATTATTCGAGCGATATTAACGTCGATCAAAGATCGTTACGTCTACGTCGTTATTATTAATTATTATTATTAATAAAATCGTGATTATTATTGTCTCGTTAATTACATAAGAATTGTTAATACTCATTATTTATCATCAACGGAATTAAGTACGTTCTCCAGATATTATTGTGTACATCGTATAAAAAAGTCTTAGAATCGCGAGATCCTCTCTCACGGGAGGAGGTGGTCCTACCGTCGTCTCGTCGATGAGATCTCGACCTCTGCCTGCCAGCGAGAGGACGCGATCGTTCCCTACCGCCAAAATTTTCTTACGCGTGATTTATTCTTGGGTCCCTCTCGCGCACTCTTCGCGTCGACAAAACAATGAAATAACGATTCGAACGAGACGACGCGTTTCTTCGATCACTCACTCAAGGACGTTTTTCACACGAGTCGCGCGTGTCATTGTTATTTTTTATTTAAACAATTTTTTTTTCTTTTTTTCTTTTTTTTTTTCGAAACGGCTGTGAAAATTGTATCACCATTTACACACCGTGATTAACCTTTAAACTGCCGCTAAAGCCACCGAAGTCGCGTTGGGTTTACTTTCGAAATTCACCAGAAAAAAACATTTGTTTTTTGTATTTTGGAATATGACGATTATATATTGTATTAAAAATTTATCACTGCGGTTTTTATGTCAAACTAGGATTTTGATATCAAAATCATGGTCAGAGCGACCCTAACAACGTTAAATAGTGATAGTTTTATTTTTCTTAAGATTGAACACATTATGATTTACATATTTGCCTAAAAAATGTTGAAAACAAATTATCACTGTTTGTATGCAAAAATAGAAGAGTCTAAAGGTTAAAGAAAATTCGACTTTGGTTGATTTAACGAAAGGAAAAAAGACAACAGGCGATTAATAAATATTAGCACAATTACACGATTGTTTTTTTTTTTTTTTTCGTCGCTCGATACAAATTCGATTTAATTTGTCTCTTTTTTTCGACGAAGCTAATTTTGCTCGAGATATATTTATTTTATTCGTCATTCGCTGGGGACACAACGTCTCTTTTTTCGCGTTTACTTGCTCGACGCTTCGACTATCGTTCGGTTGAAATCTTTTTTTTTGTCTTTTACCTTCGGGCTAAATTGTCGAAAGAAATTTAAAAAACGTCGATTAGAATCGTCAAAACCAGTTTGTGCGTACTCGATTCACGACTCTCGCTCTCTCTCTCTCTCTCTCTCTCTCTTTCTTGAAACTCGCGATAATTCAATTTTCAAAAAGCTTCGACCTCGACACAACTTGGACGAGTTATTTCGCAAGAATCTCGACGTATCCCCCGGAATTATCGCGAGAGTCGTAAAATTGTATACATCGCGATTAAAAATATTCGTAGAAAGTAATTATAAAGCTTTCGATTATATTCGATTCCTTTTTTAATCCGCGACGAATCATTGTCGAACGGCACGTGCAAGAGTCGATAATTGTTACGACGACGATGCGCAGTAAACTTTAACTCGAAGCTGTGTGTGACTCATCGACGAATTATCTAACGAAGATTATCTAAAAATGTTAAAAATAATTAATTTCCTCGTGATAAATCAAATCCTCGAATATTTTATTGTGATAATTTCCTCGTTTTTTGTTTTCTTTTATACAAAAATTTCTTTCAATTAATTTTAATCGCGAGCGACAAACGAACTAAGCAATTTGTTTCGTCCACGACCACGAGGTGTCGAGTCGTGAAAACGTCGATTTTGCATTTCTCAAGGTTACCAGCAACTCGAGATTGCGAGGGTAAAGAGAAAAGGGGCGATGGTGCAAAGTTCGAAGAACCAAATGCACCGAGTCGGCATTTTTTATCCGGACGTTCGAAGCCAAAAAACAAATACTTCGATAAAAAAATATCGCGATTAACACAGATTGCGCGAATATATCGTTTCGATTATCAATATCGCGTGATTTCGATCGATCTCTCGCATCTCCCGAGATATTCGAACAACGTCATTCTTTTATTTTTTTAAAAATTAATTCAACTATAGAAATTTGAAACAAAAACAAACAACAAAATTTGTTTACCAACCACAATGATTATTGATCAAAACGTAATAAAATCGCTCTAAAAAATGTCCAACTAATTTCCGATCCTTCGTTACTCCGTATTTAATTGATTTTATTGACCCATGATAAATATGACCTTATCAATAGACGTGTTTATGAGACGTCGCGTTCGGTGATCGTCTTTATAATTTCATTCGATCAGCCACAATAATCGTTCTCACTCACACACTCACTCTCTTTCTCTGTTATTGCTCGTTTACAGCTAGGGTCGGGTCACGTCACATAGTGACCTTCATGCTTTTCCTGGGAATGGCGAACGCTTACGTTATGCGTACCAACATGTCGGTCGCTATTGTTGCTATGGTAAATCATACCGCGGCTGCCGGACCCGATCACGATCCAGCCGACGCTGTGGACGAGTGTGGACTTGGAAACGCGACTGCGGAACTCGATTACGATCCCGTGAGTTATTTTTTGTTTTTATCACAAATAGGTCGAAATTTTCTATTAAAATTTTTTTCTTTAATTATTATTATTGTTATTATTGTCGTTATGATTATTATTTATGAAGAAAATACACAAAACAATTAATCAAATTACAAATAATCGAGTGATTCATTTTTTAAATAAATTTTCTTGAAAAGTTGTAAAACGATGTTTATTATTTAAACAGAACGCGGACGGCGAATATCCCTGGGACACAAAATGGCAAGGCTACCTACTCAGCTCGTTCTTCTATGGCTACGTTCTAACTCAGATACCGTTTGGAATATTGGCCAAGCGTTACGGCTCGAAATATTTTCTCGGTGTCGGAATGTTGATTAATTCGATATTCGGACTTCTCGTGCCGATCTCGGCTCGTTGGGGCTTCGGTTGGCTGATGGCGGTTCGATTCATTCAGGGTCTGGGCGAGGTAAGTAAATTTTAGTGAAAGAGCAAAAAACGTTTACGAACAAACGTTTGAGAGAGAAAGAGTGCGAGTCGTGCGATCGTAATAACGATGGGGAAAAGACGAAAGAACAAGAAAAAAAAAGAAAGAAAAACAAAAAAAAAGAGGAAATGGAATCAAGAATGCGTGTGACGAGGCAGAATGAGTTTTTTTTGTTCGTTGTCAAAGACCCTCGAAACTTGAAGCTAAAATACAAAATTCGAGTTTAAAAAAAGATATAATATTGGAAATTAAAATCGAAGCCACGTAACGATAAAACGAGCCTCTCGGCTCTTTCGTTGTACCGTCAAGTTTTCGTAAAATTGCAAATTGTTATGAAAATCATTTAAAAAATAAAGCATAAATTGCCGTGGATTATTCGTCGATCGGACACAACGACGTTGCTCAAAAGTCTCTCGAGACTCGTACAGTCCTTTGATATCATAAATCAATGAAAATTAAAAAATTTGTTTGAATTAAAATTTAATTAAAAAAAATAGTATTTCTTGAAAAACAATTATTCTTCTCTCAAAAAAAAACCCGATATAAGTCGAGTGTGAACGCTTTTTGATTGTTAGGGTGTATTTCCTCCCCCTAGGAATGGATTATCCCTATTGCAGGGTCCGATCGTGCCATGCACGCACGCACTGTTGGCCAAGTGGATACCGCCGAATGAGAGGAGCAGGATGGGCGCCTTCGTTTATGCCGGTAAGCCAATCGATCGATATCGTCAAAAACGATATCCGTTCGATCTCCTTTTATTATAGCCCCGCGAGTGATCGAGGAAGAGAGAGAGAGAGAGAGAGAGAGAAAGAGAGACACACACGAACGTCCCAATAAACCTCGGCCAGTCACACACCTCGAGTCGTCGCGCCTCTCGTCTTCTCTCATCCCGTTCTCCTGCACGAGAACTCGTTGACAAATTTACGAAAAGAAAAAAATTAATAAAATGAAAAAAAAGAAGAAAACAAAAAAATAGGAACTTTCACAATCGCACATAACCATGGCCGGTCCTAAGCCTCCACGATGGGATTCTGGATCTGCGAGACTCTCGACCTTCTTCTTCTTCTTCTTCTTCTTCTTCTTCTTCTTCTTCTTCTTCTTCCACTTTGATCGTTCTTTGATTTTCAGTTATATTTTTTTTGTTATTTTTTTTAAGAAAAAAAAATAAGAGAGAAAAAAAATTGAACGAGTCGAGCAGGAAATTTCCTATAATTTTCAGCTTCTGGTCTACGCTTCCTACTTTTTTTTTGTCTAGCTCCGAATCCTAAAGACGTTGGAATCTTGTTTTCTTTTTTTTTAATCGTGCCAAGAACTATCAGGTTTTTTTTTGTCGATTTCAAGATTTATCGACTAATCGAACTGTTTTGGATTTGTTTTTTTTTTCTATCCAATTCGCAGGTGCCCAGTTTGGAACTGTAGTATCGATGCCATTGAGCGGGTTGTTGTCGAAGTACGGATTCGACGGGGGCTGGCCGTCGATTTTTTACGTCTTTGGGGCAGTAGGTACCGTTTGGTGCATCGCTTTTCTCCTGATCGTTCACGAGGATCCTGAAACTCATCCTCGTATCGCCGAGGACGAGAAGAAATATATTCTAAGCGCTCTTTGGGGAACGGCCGGAGTATCGGTGAGTCGATTTTGTTTTTCTTTCGAAAGTTTGAATTTTCAATGAAATACAAAAAAAAATGCCATAAACAAATATTAAAAAATGCAATTTGGTAAGTAAAACTCGATAATATAAATCACCGTGTTATAAAGAAATTGTTATTAATACCAATTGATTTTTAATCTTGTTTCTAATTTTTTTTAACAGTCTCCTCCGGTCCCATGGAAATCCATCGTCACGTCTTTGCCATTCTGGGCAATATTGATAGCTCACATGGGACAAAATTACGGCTACGAGACTCTAATGACGGAATTGCCAACGTTTATGAAGCAAATTCTACATTTCAACATTAAAATGGTCCGTTCCAACTGTTTTTTGTTCACGAATTAGAATGATGAATTGAAAAAAATTGTTGTTTACAAAGGAAAACAAATATTGATGTTTCATGTGTTTTTGTTTTGTTTTTGATAGAACGGCGTTGTTTCCGCTTTACCTTATCTCGCCATGTGGATTTTCTCGATGGTAATCTCTCACGTCGCCGACTGGATGATCTCGAGCGGTCGTTTCAATCACACGATAACGCGCAAGATAGTCAACAGCATCGGCCAATTCGGACCGGCTCTCGCTTTGATCGCCGCTTCTTACACCGGCTGTGATCAATGGCTCACCGTTGGATTACTCACCGTAGGAGTTGGCTTCAACGGTGGTATATACTCCGGCTTTAAAGTCAATCATCTCGATATATCACCAAGATTCGCCGGTATACTCATGTCCTTCACGAATTGTCTCGCCAATCTCGCTGGTTTACTGGCGCCAATCACCGCTGGACATATTATCGTCGGACCGGTAAATAGGATGGAATTTTTCATAAACAGATGATTCGAGAATCGTTCCAAGTGCCTGGACCACGATTTATCGATTGAATTAAATTAAAGATTTAGGGAGGAAACTACTCTTAGAGACTGAGAAATATAGCAAACTTTGGGAATTTTGTTTTTTTCAAAGAAACTAAACAACATATCGAAATTCGGTAAAAGGGTATTTCTTATACAAGTATCGCGGACTGTTTATAATTTTTTTAGAGCAGTACTAAAGAAAATGGCGGCTTCCCAGCATTTCCCAGCTGCGTATTTTTTGTTTCATTGCTGAGTGGCCGTACCCATAACTGCTACAATTTTGAAGATACAATAATGAACCGAGAAGCATTCGATAGAGTATGATAACAGCTTCGACACTACGTAGGACTTTTTTTTAAATTGGTTTTCGCAGAAATGGCGGGTTATTGAAAAAAACAAAAAAGCAAACAAAATCCTACCTAGTGTCGAGAAGAAAGGAGTTTTGAATATGCGGTAAAAATTTCAAGTCGATCGAACAAGAGTTGTTCGAGATATCGGTACGGCCAATTTCAAATTTGTTGTTTTGAGAAAAAAACGGGTTTAAATTTAAACGCTCGCATAGAGTGAAAGGGACCGCGCTGCGTTCAAAATTCAAGCTCTTACAGATTTTTCTCGTGCATGAAACTTTGCCACGTAATTGTTACGATATTAAGGGACAGTTTAAACCAGAAAAAAGGTTCGATTTCCCGAAAGTTCTAGAGTGGTTTACTCCCTTAAAGATAGATTAAAATGGTTGTTAATCTCATTCGAGGTCAAACGAATTTAAACTGAAAAATATTCTCAACGAATTTCAGTCGATAAAATATCGTATGGTCAGGGTTTGTTGAACCCGGATGAAAAAATATTTGTGCGAATTGTGAAATTCTTATTTTACTGGAATTTTTTCGTTGCTCTAAGTCGATCGAATTTCGTTCTGATTGAAATTTTTATTTTCAGCCGACGCAAGCTAAATGGCGCATCGTTTTCATGCTCTCAGCGGGGGTTTATATCATATGCGCGCTATTCTATATAATATTTGGCTCGGGCGAGAGACAAGCCTGGGACAATCCTGACAAGGACGAAGAGAAAAAAAAGAACAAAGACACCGAAGCAGGAATGAAGAGTTTGACCGAGACTCAGCATTGATTGTGAAATTTGAAAGAAACGCGTTTTGTATGCAGTCTTTAGCTCGTAGAGAAGCGTGTGCACACCGGCTGTGTTACATTGCTAAAGAGAGAGAGAGAGAGAAGGAAAAGAGAGAGCGAGTCCAATTTGGCTACTTCTTTTTTTTACACGTACATTCATTCCCTCCAGATTGTTAGGGCGAGTATAGATAACAGAGCGAAGAGACAGAGACGAAGTTCTACACGGGTGCGATCTAGGTCAATTTTTCTTTTTTTTTTTCTTTCATTTTCATTGCTAAGTTTTTTTTTTTAATAGGCATCGTTTTGCCAATATCCTAAGATACATGCCGATACACACGACGTTCTGACTAATATGCCCGATCGAAGGATCGACGTTATATTGCTACTTAGCCAAGTCGTTTTTTTGTACATGCCAAAACTCAACGAGAGGAAGTTAAAACGGAACAAAAGAAATTTTCGCGTGAAAGATGTACAACGAGAGAGAATGTGAATGAGAAAATGTTTCGAAAAATTTGCCCGGTACGGATATTTGTAAAGAGAATTAATTATTTAAATTCGATGCTTCGAAATCCATATCGTCCTGTTCTCGCGAGACTCGCAATTGTGAATTTATTGTGAAATCGGCTGATTTTTGTTTTCGAAGACGAGAAGAAAGAAAACCAAAGGTTTAAAAAAAAACAAACACGAAAATGGGAATAATTTTTTTATTTTATGCGAGAATCTAACCGTTCGATCGAATCGCGAATGGTTCTCGCGTCATTGAATGTTTATGAAATTTATTTATCGGAGAGTCCGAATCTGGACCCTCGACCCATAAACCTGTGCTCGTTGATCGCCAAAATGGGCATTACGTGATCGCAAACTATCCGTATACATACATATATGTGCATCCGGCTTGGACAAACGTTTCGAGAGCAAAAAGGCGAGAGAAAAAGAGAGAGTCAGATGAAAAACAAAAATAAATGAAAAATAAATTAAGAAAAAAATAGAACATCCTGTCGTCTGAGCTGGATTCGACGAATCTTGTGTCGACGTCGAGGCAGCAGTATTAGAGTGAAACGCCACATGTTCGTCGCTCTTTATTATTTTATTTTTTATGACCAACTACTGCCATTTTGTATTGTTCGACGAAACTACAAAAGAAAACAAACAAAAAATAATAATAATAATAACGAAGAAGGAGAAAACCGATCAAGCTGAGTTTAATTCACGAGCAAATCGTTCAATTGTCCGCCGAACATATATATATATTTAGAAAACGAAGAGAAAAAAAGCTAAGAATACGGGATTAACGAGATGAGATATGAAAAATATGAAAAGAATTCCGTCAACTTCCATCGACACGACACAATACACAATGGTTCGTTATAAATAGTGTAGATATTATTATATTTCGTAGGATCGTAATAAGTTATAGGACTTTAGATGAATTATTAATTGTAACTATTTATACGCGTACGAAATAAACCGCAAGAGAGAACGAGAGGAAGACGAGAAAATAAATGAGGATTTCGCCTGGAAAAAAAAAATACAAAGATTTCAAAAATGTAGCCAAGAGGAAAAAAAACCTTTTCGATTCAAAACTTGTGGGATAGATTGCATTTTTGTTGTTGTTGTTCTTTTGGCTTTTTTTTCGAATGAATTGAAAAAGATATTTGTTTTTTGTTCTTTCGTGGTTTACCACAAACTCGCAATGGATGACAGAGATGTATATACCTGTATGTTTCTTTTTTTACGATTTTGAGAATCGAGGCTACACAAACTTGAGATTGTGATGACCACGTTGTTGAATAAATAATTATATAAAAACAAAAGCATCGCGGGTGCAAGTTTTCGCAGAGGATGAAAATAACAAATCGATCATGCCTGGTGATCGAGAAATAAAATTGTGAAATTTTTATCGAAAGGAATGAATAAGAGGAAGAATTTAAAAAATGTTCAAATAACGCTCTCGATAGTCGTTCTTAAATCATAATTATAGTTTCTATGATCCGGCAGCTCCGTTCCTTCGATAAATTTCTTGCAAAAAATCTGTTTCTTTTTTCTCGATCTACCGGCCACGAAGATACATATCAATCAATGATTAGTGCAGAGACACGATGAAAATAATGAGAGAAAAACTTGCACCGCGCAAAATACGAATCACGGGCTTTGCCCGCAAGTTGTTAAACCATTTTGTGTGAATAGACATATTGTCGTTAGTATAATCGCGATTTTCATATGCGATTTCTGTATCTATCCCTCTGCCTTCGAAAAGTGCCTCCCGTGTCAATTTGTCAGTTTACCTCGGGCTTTTCGTAAATCTTACAAAATTTTGCGAATTTTGCGCTAATCAATGGGAGAACAAAATTTCTAGAGTTTCTTTTTTTCGCGATGAACCGATGAGAGTGTAAGACGTCGTTACCATTGATGGACGAGCGGTCGATCATTGAACAGAAAAATTAATATTTTCATGTTATTAGGACGTTTACAATTTGAGAATAAAAATGGATTGAACAGTGAATTCAAAAATGAGATAGGTGAAATGTTCGATGGTGAAATATAATATATATATATATATATATATATTGTAGAATAGCCCATCTCTAAATTGGTACTTCCCATATTTTTATAGAAATATTTATGAACGATGTACATATAGTTGAAAAAAAAAATATATATATGGCCCCACGCAATGTTTAAAAATCATGATTATATATTTTTATCGTTGGGATGATATGCATATGTGATAATAGAAATTGCAGATAAATACATCATCTTATACAGCAATGTGTGTGTTACTTACTTTTTTGAAGTTCTTTGTTGATGTTCCTGTTTTCATCTGATACTTTCGATGGTCATCAATGTACGAAGAATATTCTCCGTCAGGATATTTTCCCACAACTTCTCAAGTCTTTCTTATATTTCACCGTTTCGCAGTTTGTTTAAAAGGCACTGATACTTGGATTGAACTTGACATCGAACGGGAACTGAACAAGGAATTTTTTCTGACAACAAAACGCGTGGTAACTAACACTGGATAAAAACAATCTATCACTCGAAAGCTGGACGTTACACTTTTCTCGATACTTCATACTTGCAATTTTTCAAGTACAGAATTTTCGCATTGTTGACGAACTGCTGTAGGACGTTTTATGATATTATAATTTATCAGGGGCATATACGATTGCATGTCAAGCGCGGTATTTTTTGGCAAGGTAACGGGCGCCATCTTGTGGTCACCGGTAGCAGAAGCACGATATAAGCTCACAGCCTAGTGCGCTATGTACGCGGGGTTCAACTTGGAGTACGAATTCGGAAACAGTTACTTATTTTTCTATATCGACGGCTGCGGCTGCTGTAGGGATGCTCAAGTTATGATCTTTGTGTAAAAATGGGTAATTGGATATACAGAGAAGGTATAAACAACATGAAGAAATTGGTCTTTGGTCTAACTCTTTGAAAAAGTAAATCTATCGTAACGAATGAGAAGATGAATAGACGAGCGGTGGAAATAGTCATTTCCTTCACATCGTATAATTAATGAAGTAGTAAACGCAAAATAGTTTGACATTAATTCTCCTAACTATGGGTTATGCTCACATAATAAATAATGCAACCGGGAAACAAACTAGGAGCGTCCATCTCTACTAGCAGCCGTCGCGTTTTCGAAACAAATAACGGTCCGTTACTGTCATGCACTCTAGGTCATCCGACGTTCAATGTAGTGAACTAAGAACGCAGTTGCGCTAATACAAGCCGGAAAGAGGTCGATACAATAGAGACAAGGATCGGTATGGAAGGTGGTGACACAGCCCACAGTATTTTGTGACGTAGAAGGGACTAACAGCTGATTTCACACTGACGTCTTGTTATTAGACACGGTTAATCCGCAAAACCTATAATATCAAACAAAAAAAATAGAAAACGAAAGAAGGGCAAAAGTGTACACACGATCGAGTTGTTCGATGTAACAGTATATCGGACAGTTGCAGCAGCAAATAAATTTTATATCAACTTAAAAAGCATCTACCTTTTCTCGAGTTAATCTGTCATTGGTGCGATTAATCTTTTCGCACGACAGACATGACATCAATATCCAGGTGACTCACTCTTCATCGAGAATCTTAATTTCTACTCTTTCTGCCGTTTTCAGGTAAAGTCTAATCACACTTGCATCAAATATCAATAAAATAAAAATGATTCACATAACCCCCAAGCATTGTATCTTTCCTTGACAGATCATGACAACTTTTTTGTCAGAATGAGTAAGAAATATCTTCTCTGTGCTCTCTTTGCGACGTTCTTAATCGTCGTATCGAGCAGCGATATCACAAGCGCCGTATTCGGCAATGTGCTCGATGGGATGCCAGCAGCGTTTGGTGATTTCAACTCCGACGAGCTTACCGACGTTTTTGTATTGCGCAAAGATGGAAAAACGCTAGAAATACTCCTTGCGTCTGATCAAGAGCCTCTCTTGCAGCCGAACGCGAATCTGAGCTGCACGTTTCACGGCATCGTCACGAGCGTAGTGCCCGGTGATTTTGACGGAGATGTTTTCATGGACGTCCTTGTAACAACTGTTCGCACGGACGAGAACAAAAAAATCACTCGCGCCTATGTTCTCTGGGGAGGCAATGGGCAAATGAATTGTACCGACGAGGCCAATCCTCTCATTGAAATGCACGGTCAACCATTGACGATCGATTACAATCAAGACATGATAATTGATCTTTTTGGTCTGGACGTTGAAGATCATCGAACATTCTGGATATTCAATTCAAACCGAACTACCCCTACCGCCATACTCATGGAACAATCTAATGATCTTCAAAAAATGTTACCCATAAGAAGTCCTCATTCCAATGCATTTTTGGATCTTAATAGCGACTTTCTTCCTGATCTCGTTGTTACCACCGAGCAATATTTCGAAGTATGGCGTGGGGTATCGAAAGGTTTTGTCTTCAATCATACGATCGAACTTCCTTATAACAGTACGAGCAAGCCACCTTTCACAGGTCAAATCGGACAATCGCTTTTTCTCGACGTTGAACTAACCGGCAAGATCGAGCTAGTTTTGCCCGTTTGCGTTACAGCCGATTGTTCAACAAGTACGATCATGATATACAGCGATAGCGCTTGGCACGATCTTCAGATCAAATTTAACGACAAGGACAATGTTTATTGGGGCTTCGTTCCTAGCAACGTTGCGTCTTCTCGTCTTTACACCGACACGATAACGCTCAGAGGCGGAGATTTTAACATGGATGGATATCCAGATCTGTTAGCGACTCTACGATCAAAACCGCGCGATCCTGCAAATTCCCAAACACGCTCGTTTCTTTTACTAAATGTGCCTTGCGAGACTTGCGGAGATTTTAATCGTACCTTCGAAGTTCACTGGAACGCTCTCAGTCCGTTTAACAACGAGAGCGTGATGGCAGTTTTCTACGACTTCTATCAGGATGGCATATTGGACGTTATACTCGTCGAATATGATAAAATCAACAACAATTATCACACCGCTGCCTTCAAGAACAGCCTCGATTACGACGCTAACTTTGTCAAGGTCATGGTACTCACGGGTCTTACCAATAGCAAATATCCTATCTCCCCTGGAACTTTGGGCAAGAAGAAACGCACTTATGGCACGAATTTGCCGGGACCTTCGATAGCTTATAAAACTACGACGCAAAATGGAAGTCCGCGAAGCGCTATCGCTGCTCAATTGCCGCAAAGTGCCCATTTCTCTCTCAATCTACCGTACACTACTTTTGGTCTAGGAAGAACACCGAATTTCATCGATACTCTCACAATTGGGGTAAGTCTCTGAGAAGTTATGGAAAAATGAGAATTTAATACATTTTTTAATATTTTTATTAATCTTTAAATATATTTCAGGTATCGGGAAAATTGCGCGAATGGCCGCAAATCATACCAAACTCGCAAATGGTCGTAATACCGAATCCTATTAACGAGCCATCGAGATGGAAAGCGCAATTATTCGTGACGCCTAGCAAATTAATTTTGCTCAGCGTCGCAGCTTTAACATCGACGTGTTGTTTGATCGCCGCGATAATCGTGGGACTTTATTGGAAGGAACGACGTGAGGACAAGATCGAGAGATTGCAGGAGGCGCACAGATTCCATTTCGATGCGATGTAGATTAAAGAACGTTGAGAATTTTCATTATTATTACATGTATATGTATATGATATTTAATTACTATTATTAATAAATTTACCTTTAAACATTAATACGTCTCTTCCGCCCCTTTTACGCTCTCTCTCTCTTTTTTTATACGTATCGAGATCGATTATTCGTGGTAAAATTGACAATTTTATTCATCATCTTTGGACAATTGTACATATAAAACAGGACTCGTGAATATTCCTCACAATTTGATTAACGCACCGAGCGCTTAGCATAATAAATCATTTTCAATGGAGTGTTTTCTTTTCCCTTTTTTTTTTGGTCACTGCGCTACGTGCAAATCAGTCGAGCTATGTTTCTAACATAAAACGTGTTTTATTGGCATCGGTCGTTCTTTATTGCAGGATTCAAATCATTGAAGTAAGGATGGGCCATTGCTCCTTCCGCGGATAACCGAAGGGCTGGATTACAAACTAATAATCTCTGAAAAAAATATGGATTTATTAGGAAGATTAAAAATAATATTTTCAAAAGGTAACATTTCTCCGACAGGATTAACGAAAAATATACCTGAAGCAAATCTTTGCCTCTGACTGTGAGTTGGGGCGTCACTAGAGCGAGTCCCTGCGTAACGTGATAACGAGGGAACGATTTATAATCGGGAAGCGTTGTGAGATCGGGCCAGGTCTCCTCGCTCGGTGTTCCCAACATCTTGAATATTCTCTTTAATTGATCGTCTACGTCAGATCCAGGAAAAAGCGGTCTTCCTGCATTTGCTAATTCTGGGAAAGCGAGAATTACTTTTAAGTATCCTATGTGGGATGGAAATTAATAAGGAACGAAAAATTTATGATTACCAGCAAATATACACCCCGCGCTCCACATATCTATGGAAGTTGTGTACAGCTTTGCTCCGAAGAGAACATCGGGCGGACGATACCACAGAGTCACGACTTCGGCGGAATAACATTTAACAGGGATACCAAAAGCTCTTGCCAAGCCAAAATCTGCTAATTTCAATTCACCATTCTGCCACGGCGATGGACATTTTTTCATACACTTTGATGTGTAAAAGTTTCCCCAGAATTATAATATCGTACTTACCTTGTTGATGAGTAAATTCTGTGGTTTGAGATCTCTGTGTAATACATTGCGGCTATGACAAAAAGCCAATCCACAGAGCAATTGATATCTGAAATATATCGAGACATTTCTAAGATCACCCAAAATTCGAAGAAAATTGAAAATGTTCAAGGCGCAAAAAGCGTCGAGTTTGTTTTTTGAGGTTATGTCGTATCTCTGGCAATCTTTTAAATTATATCGCGATATTGCCTAGGATTTCGATCGGCGAGAGAAATAAAAAGTGAGAACTCACAAAAATGATTTGACGACATCCAAATCAATCTCGCCATTGAGACTGTCGAAGTATTTCTTGAGATCCTGATCGCAATGTTCGAAAACCAAAGTGAGCTTCCTGTCGCTGTGCAGTACGTCGTACAGTCTTACGATATTTTTGTGTTTCAGCTCTTTCAGCAGACAAATTTCGCGAAGAGCCGACGATGGAACCCCCTGGACAGAACAAATTTTAGTTTGTTTACGTTTTAAAACGATTTCGTTAGAAATACAGAGACACGAAGGAACACGGTATGAATTTATAACGCACCTCGTCATCGTCATCGAGGCGTACGCGCTTTAAGGCAACGATCTCGTGTGTTTCACGATTTTTCGCCTTAAATACCGTGCCATAAGTGCCTGAAATTAAACGAAGATGCGGATATGAAATAAGAGAGTAACGAAAGGGGAAAACAAACAACGGTTCTGACAGTTCACCGCATTACCCAACAAAAACCGAGTAACACGCAGAATTGTTCCCGAAACCTGGCAGCACTTTGAGACACGATTTTTATCACACTTTTAACACTCGCAAGATGAACGAAACGACTCGTAGAATTCACGATTAGTACACGAGAATACTTACCTTCTCCTATTTTCTCGAGCTTCTCATATTTTTGCATATTTTTCGACAGTTCCACGGGCGGAATGTACGCACAGTGGTTAGCGCTGAGCTAGGAACGGCGAACCGTGGAACTAAATAATCTCGTGCTCGACGGCGCGCATCCTAATGCTATTAATTGCTCCAGAAAATAAAATAGGGGTTGTTCTTGTACAACTTCTATGTATGTATATGTTTATACAAGTATTATTATCGTGGTAATTTATAGAACGAGGTTCTTACATTTACTCTCGCATTGCAACGTCTCGACAACGAATTAAGGGGTTCGTCTCTTAATACGACACTTATAATTTGCACACCCCTATTTTTCATCGATCAATTTCTCACTATCAATCATGTCTCCTGTCAGTGTCAAAATTTAACACCTTTTCATCGTCTTCCTCGACGAGCGAAAACCCTAATCGTATTACTTTAAAAGCAGGATCATGTATTTGCTATATCGTTTTTTCAACAGCGTTATTTTCATGCTGTTAAATCTCACGATTGCTATATACACGTGTAGACGCGTGAGTCATTCTTAAAATTATTCTATCCAAATTTTCATCGATTTTTCTATTTTACTAATGATAAACCAACAATTTTTTTAGTTCTTTGGAGTGATGAAATCGCATTATAAATTAGTCGCCGAAGTTACACATTTTAATTCAATAGTAAGTGGGGGAATAAATATAAAAACATTAATTTATAACCATTTAATTTATAATCTGAAATAATTTCTTTAGGTTCTTCAATCACGTCTGAGCCTCGATTACATGAACAGCAAAGTTTCCGAAGCGATGAAAGAGGTTTTTTTTCAAGATTAGATTAAAAAATTTCTTTTACAAAAAAATTAAGATTTTTATGAAAATCTCTTGTTTGCACAGATAGAAGGTGACATTGGAAAGGAGCTCTACATGACTCACACTTTGACGAAAATAAGCTCGAGAATGGCCATAATTTTGCGACGTTTCAACGCTTTGGAGGAAGGAGTGATAGAGGTAAACAAAATTATTTTCATTATAAATTATTAACGAATTTAAATCGTTGATTAATTCAAATTATCATCGAATTGAATTTTTAACTATATTTTCGCCAACAGTTGGTCCGCATGAATCACAACACCGAAAGTGTAAAAGTCGAGACCCCGAGTGACATAAATACCGCGGTAAAGAAAATTCTCGTCGCTGCGAGAAAGAAAGAACGACAAAGCCTGCCCGAACGTCCTAAAACACCGAAAAAAATTAAAATCTCGCCGACGACCTTCGAAGCTACGAACGATCAGCCTGTAACTCAAAATCCTGTCTCGAAATTTTCTACCGCGCAATCATCGTTTCGTGGAAAATCGGATATTACAGAAATTTCGCACGACACACCGACGGTAAAATTGCTCAACGAGAAAAAAACCCAATCTTTCACGAAACCGATCGGTTTTCGTCCGTCCTGGAACTGCGAATCTTAAAAAAAATATACATATATATTTGTACCTAATTTGATACATTTCGTTTACATTTTTATTTTATTTATCGTTTACCGTGTTTTATAGCGAGGAGGAAAAATACAATGATGGTACAAACGTCGAGTGCTTTACGCTCCAATAAATATTCATTTTATTAATATTACAATATTATTTATATTAGAATTGTTATTATTACAAGAATCGATACAACATAAATAAATAAATACATAAATAATAAATAATAAAAGCGAATAATATCTGGGACAATAATACATACATTATTTAATGTTTTACTTTCCACGTGCTCATTTGCGTTGAGGTCTCAATTAGGTAAACGCGCCTCGAGCTATATTCCCATAGACTTGAAAAAACAAATCTTGAATTTTAATCACGCTAATCGATAATTAAAATTCCAATATTTTCTCGATTCTAAAGCATTCGATCAACTTTTTTTTTTCTCTGTGTCTCGCGATACACGTTTTTCTACATATTACATCTACTTCGAGAAAATGAGATAAATATCGTATATATATATATATATTTTTGTTTTCAAATCTTTTCTTTAATTCTATGAGATCTTGCTTACGCAAATTGCAAATTACTTATCACGAATCTTGGCATTCATAAATATTTCTCTTTCTTGTTATTTTTTAATCTCTGTTTTCATTTGTAATAAGCGATGGAGAAATTTAGCGTCGCGTCGTGGCGATATAATCATTCGCGTTGCGACGTCTGTCGTAAGACCGTGATCCGAGTCCGACCAGAGCGAGCTCGTTCAGGTTGAGATGTTGCCGTACGTGTTGATTTCCATTCTCGTTCACGTCTCTCTTCACGAAACTATTGAAGTTCGATCTGTCGATCTCGTCGAAATTTCGCTTCGCCCCGACTTCCATGTTGCTAGTGTTCATGCCGTAATTAGCCAAGTAGCGTTGTATTTTCGCCTCATAGTCGTCTTTTGCACTAAGAATTAAAAAAAAAATATCAATTTTTCGTTCAAGAATTAAAATATCAATTATGGGGTTTCTCGACGTGAGAGTAAAACTCTCGAGAGTCGCTCTCGAGAGCATTTCTCGCCAATGGATACGATCCTGCGAGTAACTGTGTGTAACATTTTCGAGAACTGTTCTCGAGAGTTTTACTCTCGCGTGAATGGTCACCATTAATTAGACCGAATATCCGGCTCGTCGAACGCTCGAACGTATTTTTATTTTTTCAATTTCGTAGCCGTTCGCGAATTTTTCTACGTTTAGGTTTATTTTCTCACGAACGTTAACTCGCGTGCTATCAACAGTATCAAAATTTAACTCTCGCGTTGGTTCTATAGGAACGTGCTCAATCGTATCGAATCGTCCCAGGACTATTCCAATTGTCATTTCAACCCTCGATAAATATATATACGTATATATAAATACGTTCGACTCTCGACACGTATGCGATCGAGTGTTTTGCTTCCGTCGTAATTGAATACGTCTCTATCCTTCGTCCCTCGGTTGGATCCTTTCGATCCGCTCGAGGGACGAGAGAATCCTGAATTTGTGGAAAGTCGAATTAATTGACTTGGACTAAAAATAGCGCTCGCTTTATTTTTACAAACTCTGTCTTTCTTTTTATCAATCGTCGCTACAATTTATCATCGATTTTGCAAATAAATTATTATTGCAATTTTACAAAAATTACTTTGTCACTATTATTAATTATCGTTTTAATCGAAAGATAGCATTGCCCTTGACTCGTTTCTTGGTGAAACTCGGAGGTATTAACAATGGAACGAGAGTGGCCACAGGTGGTTTGCTTTTATCACTCAACTAAATTCTCCATTCGTTCTTCAGAATGAACCAAAACGACGTTACACGCGCCGCGAGATCTTTTATTGTCAATTATCTCACCCCCTCGCGAACGCTGTCGCGTAAAAGAGTTTAATCACCGATTACAATGTTCCTTGGTTCTCGAGGTACGAGAAAAAATAATCAGACTCAAATTAGTTACTAATTTAATTCTGTTTTTTTACTCTCGAGATTAAAGTATTTGTTTATTCAATGTTGATTAAACAAATACAAATGTATTTCGGCCCTTGGAAAATTATCTCATCAAGAATGAGAAAAAGGTCGGATTTTTCTCGAGCACCTGGCGCGTCGGATACTCGAGAAAAATTCACGAGTAACGTCCTGTTTTTTTCTTTTCATTTAATGGTGACAAAGTTACGTGCGATAAAAAAAATGTCTATGGGATTTCCGACCGATATCAACGAAAAACGAGGTTGTAAAGAGAACCATTAAGATTCGAGATGTTCGCAACCTTCGTCCAGTGTCCTGGGAATCCTTCGCTAAGGTTTTTCCTTCTTACGCGAATATACATCTCGTTCTTTTTTACCCCGCTCGTATCCGTCCCGTTTACAGCTAAAACTACTTCGAACCGGTCGTGACCGAACGAGACACCGAGGACCGCTTTTTCGTTTTTATTTCGTTGCTCTTTTTTCATTTTCTTTTTCGTTTCTTTCTCGAAATTCGAGCAAAGACGAAAAAACGTGGCTATTTTTTTATTGACGAAAATAAATTTTCATTCGTGGGAAAGTTAAGAATGTAGAAAATTGTCGAATTGGGGAGATGGACCGAATTTATTCGCTGGAGATAAATATTATCGTCGTTATTCGAATTTCTCGAGTTACGATATCGTCGAGACTGTCACGTATCGATTTCTCGATCGCGATGCCTCGAGAAGCAACGAACGAACAAAATAGACGTCGTATAATTGAACAAGGGCTTGTCAGTTCGACGTTCGATCGTCATCGCGGATAAGAAAATTCTATGGAAATTGACGTTCTAGGTCGACGCTGATAGGACGAGGGGTGATTCGTGGAACTTACGTGAGTTCCTGGAATCGTTTGCTCCCACCGAAAGTCGCGCCGGACAGCGAGTCGAGGCTCCTGCGCACCGGTCTGACGAAACCTTCGCGAATGATCGTTTCGTAATTCTGAAAGTCCGGACGTCCTGGGGATACAAATAATCGGATAAAATAAAAGGAATTTAGTCGTTGGAGACAGCGAGAAAAATAAATTTTCTAAAGTTCGTAAATAACGATTTTAATCCGATTTTTCGATTCGATAGAATTTGCGTTTTTTTGTTTGTTTCAAAGTTAAAGGAAAAAAATTGATTTTTCTCGATGCCAGAGATATTTTTGTAGAGATGATCGATTCTGGTGTCCTGAATAAACAATCGTATATCGATATCGTTTGTTCGTATGTATTTTTATTTTTACAAATACTTCACAAAAATAAGGAGGAAAAAAAGAAAATAACGTCGTGAATTATTCGATTCGTTGATTATTTTTCTCGTATCGATGATTGCGTTCCAGTAACTTCCTTTCGTACGTTCGATCTAACGGTCTTGTAGTTTTATCAAATCTTGCCGATTTATCTACAAATATCCACCACCGATGTGATCGAGATTTTCATGGACGTATAGGTGACCATCGTCACTTCCGGTCGGATTTCCGTTACGTCGAGATTGCACGTACTTGGTGAATTCCGTGTTGCCCAACAGATCACCGGCTATGTGGTCAAGGTTGATCTGAAGGTCACTGTCATCGGTAAAATCGCGTTGATCGTAATTTCGACGTTGGTCGAAATTCGGCCTTGCATCGTACATACTTCTCGTCATTCGCGATTGTGTTAACTTGTCGAATTGCGAGGTACCGAGCAAATCACCGGTAAGATGACCTGAGTTCACCTGAAGGTCATCATCGTCGGTTACGCCGTGCCGATTCGTTCTCGAGGCTGGCTTGGGCTCGACGCGATTTTGTTCGTTCGGCAATCGACTCGAGTTTGGTTTCGTCGCTCGCAACAAATTTCCACCACCGATGTGATCCAAATTTCGATTGTAAACATCGCGAAGCAGATTTCCACCCCCGATGTGGTCCAAGTTTCGGGACTCTTTGTCGTCGCTGCGACGATTTCTCGATTCCCATTCTGTAACGGGGAATTGAAAATTGGTGTCGCATTTTCTTTTTTTTAACTAATTGCGAAAGCTTCGATAAAATATGAAAAAGCTGATTTTAATTATGTTTTTTGTTTGTTAATTAATTATTGCAATTTACGGAATACTTTAGAGAAAGGAAAGAGATAACGATAAATTCTTAAGCGTTAGACACAAAGCGGAGCGAGATAAAAGCATTAGTGGCTTACCTGAATTTTTATTTGTCGCAATTTGTTGTTTTACGTAAACGGGACTGTTGACTTGTTAACGATGGACGAACGTTGCGATACATTTGAATTAGTGACAGAACATTTAACGATTATCGTCGATGCGCTTCGCAGAAATGTAATACGGGACAGACTCTATAATTTGTCGATGTAAATTCTCTTCGTCGGTGAATAAGCTCGAATTTACATGGGAGTTAATTGACTTAAGTTAATCGCGGTTTTTAGGTGAGCAAACAATTTTGGATCAACTTATGCAAAGACCACGAGACAATCTACAAGATTCTATATTCGATGAATTTCTCAATTATACAAATCTCAATTAGGTGTGAAATTTGGGTCACGTCAAACAGCGACGAGGAATCGTCACTTGTGCATACAAATGGACCGTCGGTTTACATAAGATTTGTAAGTGACTTAGAAAAATATTTCTTTGAAGAATATTTCACGATCATTGCGACGTCAAAGGTCGTTAAAAATTTTTGTTGATCGATAAAAACGAAAAATTCGAACGATAAAGATATTTGATAAAAATTGATTGTGTTTGATAATTAATCTTTAATTATCAATTAACGATCGAATGGCCACGAAGGAGGGATTAATAAAGCTAAGAAAGTTTTTTGTTTCGAGCTTGAATATTATCGTCGTTGAACGACGGACCCTTCGCGTCTCATTAGAGAGCCCGACGGAGGGTGAGAATCGATTTTCCGGCAAAGGAATGACATTATACCGCTTGAGTTCCTAATCTTACGCGATAATTGCGATCCGGGGATTCACATAGTTTTTTTTGTTGTTTTTTTAGTTGTCTCGAATAAATTTTCACATTATGTTAAAAAAAAACCAAATCGGATCGAAGTTCCTCATAAATCATGTACTCGGGGTCTTGTAAATTATTCAAAGGTACGAGGGCTGGATAATTTTCGAATGAAAATAAATATTTCGACGAGACAAACAAAAAAACAATATAAATCACAAGAAATAACAAATAACGAATAACATAAAGCGTATAAAATTATATAAAACATCAAATATAAAGCATAATGTACACGTCTTAATGCGCGAGGTGAGGATTCGTCGGATCATTCTTTAAAAATTTATGAATTTCAGCGATAACATTTTTTTTTGGCAAAAGTAAACAATCTTTTTTTAGAAAAAAAAAAAAATTCCCTTCGTATTTCGATGTATTTAGGCCATCTGATTACGAAGCTTTCATTAATTCTGTACAAATTCACAAAGCAGTAAGAAAATTTTCCGCTTTTTTCATATTCCACTCGGATAATTATCTATGACTCGCGTATTCCTAGGAATATTTCCCTCGCGAGTTGACTAATCGTCCCCGGCATTTCGTTAGAAGTATGTCAATCGATCTATGCACCTACGTGTCCATAAAAATGACGAAAAAAAAACCCCATCAACGACAATTACCACCCGTAATATTTCTTGTTAACTCCGTCTTTCTAAAATAAATAAAAAATAGACAAATATAGTAGAACCAACGCTCGTGCGTTACATCGTAGAATAAGCTGCTTTTCTATTCGTTGTCTTGAACGAACTTGTTTACCCGATAACGAAATAAAAGTTTCCGTTAATGGAACTTTCATATCGTATCGTACACCCGCGAGAATACCATTCTTCGAATTCCCCTGGCCGCCGGATTATTCGTCCTGCACTTCCTCGTCCCGATACCATTATCCTCCTCTTTCACGAATAACAACGGTCCCTTAAAGTATCATAGGCCTTCGTTACGACAAAAGAGCTTTCATTATTCTCCGACCTCGCTGGTGTCTCGAAAAGCTTCCAAAAAGACAGTGACGAACATACGTCCCGCGAGACACGATCGAAAGAAAGAAAAGTAAGAAAATAAAAGCCTCGGAAAAAAAGAAGAAAAACCGGTATAATCGCGATAAGTCGTTGCATAATTTTTCGTAAAATGCATAATCGTTACGAGGAACAAAAGAGTGATAAGCGTGACGAAGGGGATCGTATCAGCGTGGAGCACGCGACGAAGAGGTAAAAAAAAATTAACGGTCGGTCACGTGCATCTCGTAAACCGCAACGTCTCGTATCACTCAGGGGAGGTAAAGGGTGCGAGGGTTGAAGAAACATTCGCGTTACAGAGAAAATAATCGATTAAGATCCCCCTTTTCTTCGTTTCTAGCAACACGTGCGACGTATAGGAAATATCGAGAAAGAGAAAGAAGAAAGATATAAAAACAAAACGAATGGTCCTCGGACTCGAACCTATCCTTTTTTATATCCAGGAATTTAACTTTTTCTTTTCTTGTATATTACTACCCTCGCGCTCAAGGGAGAAAGCTTTTCGGCTATTTATTCCAAAGTCGAGAAATAAAAAAAACGTTACGCGAGTTAAGAATGGGCTATCGCGCTCGACGCAAATGTCTCGCGGCGATTAAGAATTCATGGCGGAAAAGAGAACGAAATTGTTCGTGAAAAGCTATTGTTTGGGGAAGATGCGTATCTACGAGGGGGATGAAAGTGTCTCGTCTATCATTTTCCGGATACGTTTATCGGGCACTCTGTGTTACGTTGTAAAATATAGTTTTTTTGGGGGGAAAAGTAGAAAACGATAGAGAGCGAGAGAACGAGAAAGAGAGAGAAAGACACAGAGAGAAAGAGAGAGAGAGAGAGATGCAATTGCGTTTACCGTCAGGTAAAATTTATCTCCAGATTGTGGGAAAAGACTCGAGCAGCTAGAAGCGAGCAAGTAGTAAAAGTCGGGTAGGTCAGACACACGAAGTAAAGTGCCCCGGCGTAGCAGTAATGCCTCGAGGAACATCCTGCACTATCGCGTTTGCCACACGCTATCAAGAAAAATGTTTCGAGTGCAGCTACGAAAATGAGTTCACTCGTCCCGCATCCCGTCGAGTGCCACAAAAACATCCAACTCGGTTGTTCGTCTTCCGCTTTCCTTCTCTTTTTTGTTTTTGTCTTTTCTCTAAGGACTTAAAAGCAACGCTATTTCCGGAACCCTGTGGACACGATTCGTACGAGCGTGTCCAAGGCTTTGAACTCGTTATTACCGGTTTTACGACAATGACGCGAGAAGAGAGAAGATTTTTTTCATTACGAGGACAGGAAGGAACGGTTCGAAGCTCGGGTAAATATCACGACTAATCCATCGAAAATCGTTCGACATTGGAAAAGTTTTTACGACGAAATAATGATATTTATCCGACGAAGTAATATACGAACTATCGATTTTGTCTTTGAATAATTATTCGTTGTTTTATACGAAAATTATGATTATTTTTTAAAAAATTGCAAACTACTCGTTTTCTCTTTTTATTGGACTATCGATCGACGAGCATCGAATTATGTGATGTTATGTATGGAGAAAAATAAAGTTGAAAATAAAAAAAAAGTAAGAAATTACGATGAAAAAATGAACCGAGGAGCTAATCGAGTTGGATATCGATTATTCGAGGTTGGTTTATCCATCGTTAGTCGACTGCTTTGCAAAACTGTCCCTCGGGCCTTCACGTACGACCGTGCACAGAGAGGCCTGCAAGGACACCGGGCAAAATACGCTCGAGCTATCTTTATACCCCTTAACGTGTATATTTTCTCGTAAATAGGAAAACTCGAGGTGGTTCGCGTCGTACCAAGTTCAATTGTGGTGACAATGAAAATATAAATCGTGGCTATGCATCGTAATACGAGCTGTCGGAAAATGTTTCCTGACTGTTCACTGAATCTTCACTTCTTCACTTTAACTATATTCAAATATAAGTTGTACGACTGTGCATTTCCCGGCACGAGCTGTCGGAAGTCTTCACTATCTAGCTTCGTACAAAGCTGTTTCTTACTTTAATACGGTTTCTCACTGATGAATTCGATCGATCGAATAATAAAATCGACGATAATAATAAAATGATAAAATATAATTTTTCAACGAATTTTCATATCTCATAGATTCGATTTTATTGTTAGTTATTTAAGTATCGTTGTTTAATTGTTTCAACAATCTTGCCCATGATAAAATTCCAAATTAAAAAACTTTAATATTTGTTTTCTTTAAATTTTCAAAAAAACGTGTAAAAACATTTATTATCGCCATCGTTTCGACGTAAAATTTAACGTACGTGGAATAAAATTGCACGTGGGACGTAATTCGACTGTCGATAAAATGATGAATAAATACAATTTTATTTATTTTTTCTTATCCTTATAAATATTTCCGATCCTGGGAAATTTTTTGAAACATACCTCTGTGCGTTTCTCACATAGGGAAAGGTCGATATGGGAATTATTGTGTTATTTTAATATTCGTCACGGTATTAGTCACAGTTTTGACATAACGTAAAAAAATATACAATTTAAACACATTCTTATACACAGGAGATAAGCGTACGTAAAGTTTCACGTTGTTACACGTGAATCGAAGGTTTGCGTTATTTACAGTGTATTTAATTAATTAATTAAGATTCAATTTTAATGATAAATCGACTCACCGATTTTGTCGTAATATCTGGCCTGTGCCTCGGCCAGCTCGGGCGAAGAGTAAATAGTTTCCTCGAACGGCTGGTTACCTCCTTGTACCTGGAACGGAATAAATAAGATCGCGTTACAGTCGACTCGGTTCTTTCGGCGAAATTAATAATTCAAAGCTAGAACCAGAGGTAGAAAAATCGTCGAATCGCCGACGAATGAAAAATTTACCGATTTTCGGTCGAGTCCGACACGCGTTAGCCCCTCGACCGTAAGGAACGTTAATAAAGCCAGAATTTCAACCCTTCCTTTCTCTTATCGTCTACATCGCGCGGGAACGCGAAATGCCGCACCCTCGTACGTCTTTAACCTCGGGACGAATTGCAAATCGTGCATTTTTTTCCTATCCATGTACTGTTTATAAATCATTCATCCAGGGAAGGTTTTTTTTCTTCATTTTTAAAAAAATGTAAATACAATTCTATTTCTGTTCTCTATTCAACTGATACGAGATATAATATTTAAAATTGGACAAAATTTAGGTCAAATTTCGTATCGAGACTAATTAAATATGGAGATATATTAATAATTTTATATGGAAACGTCTCGCTCGGGAGAATTATCAAGTGGATGCGTGGCGGAGAGTTCTTGGATTATAATTGACGAGTGAAGCGTCGAGAATCGCTCGAACACCTGTGAAATCGTAATTAACGCATTATCGTGCATCGCTTTTTATAAATTCAAGCGTTCGCGATTCATCGAAATCGAGCCCGAGATTTCCAGACTTTTTCGATAAATCTCAAGGTTTTCTGTAGTTTGGTTTGTATCGCGGGCGTATCTCGCAGCTGACGTCCGGATTCAATGGCTCGCGTTAATCGCGGTTTGAGAATACGTCCGGTGCGCGTCTTTCGAACTTTCGACGCAAGCAAACTCTTTTAGCGAACCGCCGCAGGGACTGATAACGTCGAACTTGTTGTTTCCGGCTAAGTAATTAACGATTGATTCATGCATGAGCAATTTGTATCTACGAATAACACGTTTGTTACAAGGTTTTAATTATCCGCCATCTCCGGAAACGAAAATTACAATTCGAACGACGATTTTTTCATTACTTTCCGTTCTAAAATATTTGACAATTTATATTCTTATGTTAATTATTATCGATAATTTTTGAAAGAATAAATTCTGTTTTCTCATGTGGAAATATTATTTCGTTTCGAGGTTTTAATTAATCGCAATCTACACGATACGAAAATTATAATTTAAACGACTATTTTTTAATTACTTTCCGTTCTAAAATATTTGACAATTTATATTCTTATGTTAATTATTATCGATAATTTTTGAAAGAATAAATTCTGTTTTCTCATGTGGAAATATTATTTCGTTTCGAGGTTTTAATTAATCGCAATCTACACGATACGAAAATTATAATTTAAACGACTATTTTTTAATTACTTTCCGTTCTAAAATATTTGACAATTTATATTCTTAAGTTAATTATTATCGATAATTTTTGAAAGAATAAATTCTGTTTTCTCATGTGGAAATATTATTTCGTTTCGAGGTTTTAATTAATCGCAATCTACACGATACGAAAATTACAATTTAAACAACGATTTTTTAATTACTTCACGCTTTAAATTATTTAACAAGTTATCTTCTTATATTAATAATGATCGATCATTCTTGAAAGAATAATTTGTATTTTCTCAAGTGCAAAAATGATCTCGAGTGACATTAACATAAGTACGATTATGCGAGTGTGCGAAGAGCAGTTCGGGGGCGAGGGTGACGATCGATTCGAGTCTAAAATAAAATTTGATCGTCGACGAGAATTTAATTAAAAAGGATATCAGAATCAAGATGTTTTGAAATTATACCGACGTATAATGTATAATTATAGTTCTTTCTTATCTGCGATGCGAATTCGAAGAAGTATCGCAAAATCGTATAATAGATCTATATTTATATGTTCGACGTTATACCGACGTATATGAATCGCGAGTATTTTCTTGGTCGCGTTTACATTAGTATTCATGGGAAAAGTTGGTCGCTCGTAATGGCAACTTCCACCCTCCGGGCACTCTCGTAATACCCGCGAGCCACGACCTACCGGTGCTCGCACATACTTCCAACTTATCCAGGTATATCCTCGCCTAACATTTAACTTTCACGAGGATCAACGTTGTCCAAATAGTCACGTGTCAACTATTCACATCGGACGAAAATTGATATGAAGATTATTCCCGTACACACCCCGGAGGTCCCTAAGGTGAACTCGAATCTACGAAAGCTGATTTATAATACGAAAATATTCATACTCGCCGGAGCGTCAACGTCGACAAATTTTTGATTGAATTTCAACCCAAACAAAGAAAAAGACGAAAAATTTGTAAAAATGGTAAAATGAAAATTTTCATCCAAGTGAAAATATTTTTTGATATAAAACAAATTTCGTGAAATAAAAAAATGTCTACGGTAGCTAAAAAAGTACAGGGGGTAAATCGTTTCAAGTGTTAGAAATGTACGTTATTAGAGAATCATTAATTAGACAAAAGATCATTGTATATGCGTGTTTTAAAATCGATCGTGGCAAAAGTTCCGTCGATGTCGCGAATAACAAGTTCGATAACGAGGTTTGTACGACGAAAGTTAGACTTCTCGTCTCTACGATCGAGACGCGCTATATAACCGTGAAAGCAACAAGTAGTCGAACCAGCGTTGCAGCGAAATAAACGCTTTCGAGCTTTCGCCCCGATTCGCCGTTTCCCCGCAGGGAAATTCAATTTTTTAAATTAACGACAACGACAAAATTAATTAACTAAAATAAGTTTGAAAATTTACGTACCGTCGGTGCTCCAGCGACGCAAGCGACGATCGCCAGCACGATTACCACCGATGAGCCAAAGATCGACATGATTCTTCTTTCTTGGTCGTTCGTTACTTTTTTTTCAAAAAATTACGCGTACCAGCAACGACGATGAAAAATCTCGTCGAATATTAGATTTCTCTTAAATTTTTCTTGTACTCGAATCGAACGAAGTTCGCTGGATTCGTTTCTTCTCGGTTGGAGGGTGCAATCGAGCCCGTTTAAACGCGTGTCGAACAGTGGTCCTCTCGTGGGCTGCCGCGAAATATTTAGAGCCGTGGCTGTCGGCCCGCTCGGCCGATAGAGAGGGAAAGGAGCGATTGCGCGCGCACATTTCTCACCCTGTTTCTCTCACTTTTCCTGTCTTTCTCTCTCTCTCTCTCTCTCTCTCTCTCTCTCTCTCTCTCTCTCTCTCTCTCTCTCTCTCTCTATCTCTCTGTATCATGTTCTCTGTATCGCGCACATTACGCACCTCGCACGCGCACCTCGAAACCCCTAATTGTCTTTCTACAAAATCTATCACGCATCGTTGAGCCGCGTGCTCGTACAGTTTACACGAAAAATTGCCATTCTTTTTTATCTATAGGGACTGATTCTGACTTTCCTTATTTGCTCTGTTGGCTTAGTTACGACTGGATATCCATTTTACGAAAAAATTGATATGTCACCGATTTATGCTTTACCGGATACATAATAATTAGACACGACGAAACGTAGGCGAGTCCACACTTCAATTCGACGAACATCGTTATAAATTATTCTACATGTTACATTTGCCAAATGACTTTTTATGACACAGCGAAACAAGAGCAAAGACAATGGCGATAAAAGCTCTCTCTCTCTCTCTCACTCTCTCTCTTTCTCCCTTTTATTTTTATCCGCCCCTTGTCGTGTTAGCGAGTTTTAATAACGGCCCTATATCCACCGACGTCTCGAAAAAGGTTTCGCCGGCTCACTGTGGGATTAGCGAGAGATTTGTGTCGTTAGGCGGTGAATCTCGTCGTACAACTGGCTCCATCTATAATCAGTCAAAGGATGATTGATCTGATGTTATTAATATTTTGCCAACGAACTGCGAATATTGGGAAACTATTACTTTTTTTTTGACAATTGTCGATACCGACGATATTTATTTATCGCATTTACTACAAACTATTTTCAACATTGTTATTATTCTTATTCTTATTAGTATTATTAATATTATTGTTATTATTATTATTAATATTATCGTTATTATTATTATTTGCCGCCACAGACAATGCCGGGAAGGGTTGATATACCTCCGTCCGATGAAAAGATTTTCCCGAGCTCGTGGAGCAAAAAAGTAATTCTATTACAACACAGTGAGAGTCGAGGGTAAAAATATATAAACGGAAAGAAAACAAAAAGTGGTATCTCATTTCGGCTATACGCGAAGATGATCCCAGAACGACCTAACGAGAATACATTCTGTTACGAGGTGAAAATACATGGGGTACGCCACATCTCGACATCCTCGCCACGTTTTCTTTCCCTCGATGGAAAAACCTTTGCGAATCGAGACGAAGAAAAACACAAAAATCTCAGAAAACCCCGAGTCCTCGCGATGAAACATTTATTAAATTCGATTATCCGGATTTGATTATAGCGAGAGAAGTGTATTAGAGAGTTCAATCCACGTGGAGGAAAATCGTTAATCGTATAGAGCGATTCGAGCCTCTCTGCGTCGCGGGCAAAAACTTTTCGAGACTCTATAACGAAAGGGATGAAGGATGCGAGAGGGACGAGAGGGTAGGAAAAAAAACAAGGGAAAAGTCGTAGAGGCAGCCGATAACGATCGATTCTCGTCGTATCTGGCGCGGAAAATAATTGCCATTGCCGTGAAACTTGCCAAGTGCAACTAAGGGTGCGATGATAAAGGCCGTCAGGCTTTACATGGCGTTACCATAAAATCCGGTGCATGTAGCTTGCTGCAAGAAAATAAAATAGAACGATCACATTTGAAAATCCGCGCACGTGTTCGTAGTTGCAAAATAAATATGAATTTTTATCGTTAAAAATGGCGAAGCGTCGATCCAATTTTTCGAAGGAAAAAAAATTGACGAGCGATCTAAAAAAAATAAAAAATCTGCGAAAAATCGAAAAATCGTCAGAATCGGGCGAAACGACCGGCGATTCGAAGATTGAACGATCGAGTATTATCGAGTATTTTCAAATTCAATAAAAAGTAAAATTATACTTATATTAATAAAATAAAAAAATTCTGGCCATGCGTCGAATTAAACAAATTGATTTTCTTTTTTAATTGAACATTTTCAAGGATCTACGTAATGATTTATTATTATTACTGTTATTGTTACGTTCAACGTCTAATAATTCTTCAGATCAGATGATTATCTCCCAAAGTTCTAATAATAGTTTCGTTATTTTCTGCTGGTCATGGATATCGACGAAAATATCTCGTTATACACAAATGTAAGAGTGTTGTCCGAGGGTGACTAACGATATCCTGGTGTATTACGCGAATATTATATTCGAGAGAACAATGCGACAATTTCATGGCTATCGAATGACGGCTAATGGGTCTTTTGTAAGAGCGCGAATGGACCGCATTACACAGACCTCTCACCTGATCCCTACGATCCGACCATATCATCCCCCTCGTTAGGAAAAATCCTATAAAAGCAGTATGTAACGGTCAGCATAACCGCAAAACATCTTCGATATTCTGCCGAGTTCTTACGATCTTCTCGAACACCGGACATTATGGCTACTTCGACGGTTAGCGTAAGCTCTCCTTTCAATGTATTCCTCGTATACGAAACTTGCACAAATTACAAAAATTGAAACGTTGTCATAATTTTATTTTTAACGACATAACGATAATTACGAAAAAAAAAGAAAAAAAGAAAAACAATCGTGAACTTAAACGATTACGCGATAAAATCGTTTCGGTGATTCCGACACGACGCCGATGGTCCGAGTAAAATTCGACGCTGTACCGTGTGAAAAAGTTCGAATTCGTATTAAAAAAAATTATAATAATCCAATCGGAATTTTGCCATTTTTATTGGCAAAATTCGAAACTGTGCCGATGGTCGACTTGAACGAGCGTCGTTCGTTTCGTGACGAGCCGTCCAATGAATTTTTTCATCGACGATATAATCGTGATTTTTAATTGGCAGATCGTGTTGTTCGTCCTTGCGATCGTGCTGGAAAGTACGAGGGCTAATCTTTTTCGTCGCTGGGACGACGATTCCTTCCGGCCGGATATCCTGGATCTCCGCGACGATTGTTCCGGCGAACGTTGTGCCTCGCTTTTACCGATAAAGCGTAACGACGAACTTGAAGAAATTGTCGACAAGGTGATACCGATATCGAGGGTAAATACGAAATATACGAAAAACGAAATTTCGTCAAGAATTTGATTTTACTCGATGAGATCGTGACCGAGATTTTAATGAATTAATTAATAATTCAATAATTAATCATTGCAAATGTGATAAATGTGATAAACTAATCGAATTAAATGGACGCAGGCCCTCGCGTCTTATCGGGCAATGGGAAGATCTTGGGAATCCTCGTGTCCTTGCGAAACTCAATACGACATGACGGATCTTGGATTGGACAATTATCCAAGATATTTGGCGACTGCGCGCTGCGTTATCAAGGGTGGTAGCAAAAAATACAATCCATGCAGACTCCTACATTACAAGGTAAAATTTTTACAATTATTATTATTATTATATTTTTTATTATTATTTTTATTATTTTTATTCGCCTATGGTAATTGTTCATTCTTCTTTAAAGATTCACGTACTTCGACCCCGCGAATCGGGCTCCGAGAACGACGGAACCGCCGAACAGCAGCAATACGTAGAGGAGATCGTGCTTCCCGAATCCCTTCGCGTGAAATGGCAAATGAAGCCGACGAAGATAGCGGTCGCTTGCGTCGCCAACGACGGCAAGAAAAACTGAATAACCCCGTTCGCAATACGACGAATAATCGAATTTAACGCGTTTCGCCATTGATTCACGATCGTGAAATAACAATTTCTCATTAAATATTATTCATTAAATCGAATTAAAGACTTTTCTTAATCGTCTGAAAATAAACGATGCTAAAATGCTAAACAAAACAAAAAACAAACAAAGATTCGTACGAACGATTTCACGACTTATTTTTCATTTTTGCTACGAAAGCTTCGTCATGATTTCCATTTTTCCAAAACCTACCCAAACGGCTTCGACATTTCGCGAGAACATCGTCGTTGTTCGTCCGACTCGTAAGAATCGAAAGCTCTCGTCGAGAGGACGACGTAATAACGTCGAGTGGAAAAACAATCGTAAAACCGACACGTGGTTCATGTACGCGGGACGTATGTGAGCGAGAGGGGAAAGAGGGGCGGGGGGAAGGGATAGGAATATCAAAATGGGATTTAATGAAGAAAAAAGAAAACGTGAGCGAGAGGAAAAACAGTGGTTACGGCGTGAGCGTGAAATCAATTAAGTCGGGACAAAACGAAAAATCGTGAACGAAGGGGCGAATGAGAAATGGAAGAGGGAGGAAGAGAGCGAACGCAACGTGACCAACTCAAAGTTCGAGAGATAAAATTGATCAACCTCTTCGAGCTTCTTCGTCATTCAACGCGTGACGATATTTCACACATTTATTCGCCATATTTAAATATTACCAATTCGGTTTTACGTTTCGCTCGAGAGAAATTGTGATTCGAACGGGTATTTTTGATCGAGTATATAATAATTAATACGGGACAATATAATGCCAGGGTTTGTTACATAACCGTGGAAATATAATAAAAATAACGATAAACAACCCCTTTCTGGGCGTTCGCCATTCATGAGAATTCGATTTACGATGCAATATTCAACGATACGAAATATGATTAAATTCAAGCTCGTCCCGGGAGGCAATAGTAACGATTCGTGGAAAAAACGAGGGCGTGGAATTTAAAAAACAGAAAAAAAAATTATGGAGAAAAACATTTCATCGTCGATATTTTTATTTTCGTACCTTCCGTTTTTTATTTTTCATTGTTAAGCAATCGCGTTGATACTTCCGTTGGTTTATTTTTCTCGTTCCACGTTTCCAGGCTCGGCAATAAAACTTCATTTTTCTCAAGAGCGATTAATTTTCTGCGCTGGCCAAACGGTGTGAAATAAATTTATTACGGGGAGACGACGTGGTTTACTCAACAACAACAAAATTAAAAGAGCAAATACTTCCAGATGAAAGAGAAGAGGCAGAAGGAAAAGAAGAAGAAAATTCCTCTTAACGTCGCCACCTTTGCATCTCGTTTGTTCGAGACACGTAAATGGGCTCGTTCGTAAAGTGGATTTACAAGTAAAACGCCACAGTCTGCGAATTTCCCAAGAACTATCCCTCTCTAACTCGAAAAAATTTTCTTCTTTTTTTTCCGTGAGGGTTTTCGGGCAATCTTTTCTTCTTTTTTTTGCAAATCTGGTGAAATGAAAGAAATGCAAATTTGTGTTTGACGATCTTGTGTGCCTTGACCGACGAGGGGTCGAGAAAAATATATACAAGGTATATCGATAAAGACGATGGAAGCAGGAACGACCCGACTACCCCCTCCCCTCTTTTATCCTGGGCGGAAGTTCTTTCACGACGAACTACGTATGAGATTTTACCCGTTATAAGGAACACGGAAATCCACTAGGTACACGGTGTGTTTTCGTCGTGGGTGAATAAAGAGTAAAAACATGGGTATAAACTTCACCCTCGTTTCACCCTCCGAGAAGAAAGTCTCCTTGTATCACGTCGACACGCGAGACTTCCTCGACCGTGTTTTCCACTGTTAGTTAAGATTATCCTCGTCTCGGGATATTGAGAAAAATCTTGGTTATCATCCGTTCGAACGTTTCAACCCCTCGTTGCCACCGCGAAATACAGTCGACTGATTAAAGTAAGAAAGTTATACGATCGACATATTTTATTATTCGCGTTGGGGAAGGATCACGAGTGTAAAAAGTTCGAAAAAGAACGGGTAACCCTTGTCAGGAAGGGGATGGCTGTTGGGGGTTGGGGCTCGAGCAGATTTTATGAATGGGCGACTCCTCGCTTCTTTATCTCAATTTGGCGTTTGGGTAAAATTAAAAAAAAAAGTTATTGGCTAAAAAAAAGAAAACAAAGTCTCGCGAAGGTAGAGACAGATTGGACGTGCGTGGCAAAAGTCGAGCACGTGTGTTCGTAGAACGAGGGGCGAGGGTGGTCGATGGAACAGCCGATGTATATGTTTGTTCTTGATAAACTAGCTGAAAGGCTCGTGTGCGATATCAATATTGATCGAGTTGCCGCGAAGTACGTGTACGAAAGAGGATTAAAAAAAAAAAGAAAAAAAAACTTTACGCATGCGACTAAAAACCCGCGAAGTGCTTGCACTCAAAATCCCTGTTTATACACCCTCGCGACACTATCCCGAGACTCTTACGCGTACTTGAAATATCAATGATGCGTAACGTCAAACTTTTCACGGAAAAATATAATTTTTTATTAACGATAAAAATATTATTCTTTTTAAAGGAAATTCTGTAATTATTTAACGAATATTTATCGTTAAAGAATTCTCACGAAAATTATTCCATTCGATCGATACGTTTCGAAAGAATTGAAGTCGTAGGAGAATTTCAAATTTTATCGTTCGATAATTAATTACAAAATTAATATAAACAATCGTTCGTTGATTGTTCCATTTGGATTTGATTAGTAAATTTTCTGTATTTATTCGAATTTTGCTTTCCTGCCCTCGTTCATTATCTATCCTCTCGTTCCATATGCCTATGTCGTTTCGCAAACACACTTCGCTCACCTTTTCCTGTCGAGTGTTTGCTACGTACAAACGATCTTTTATTCACCTCTCACGCCTGACGTAAATTCAGTCGTTAATAGCGTTACTTCGGGCAATTAGTCGACTCGATTTTTCGTTATCGTAAGCTATCCGTACCGGATGTCTCGAATCCAGAAACAATAAATATTCGATCGACGATTACAAATGCCTCGATCTTTAATCATCGATGAATGACAAAATATTATACGGCAAATGAAGAATTTGATTTAATCGTTTCATTCCTAGGAATAAACGACGCGTAATTAATTCGTTCTATTCGATTTGATTTTATTACACCGACTTCCCATCGGTGGTTTTATGAACCGCAAAATTCTCGTGACTTCACAGAGCGTCACGGTGCGAATGATAAATTCGATAACGTTGCGCAACTTTGAAATCTCCTACACCCACTATTAATATAATGATACGTATATGTCATCGTCCCTCGATGAAACAACGCCCTCATGTTCGCGCTCGTCAACGTCATCCCCGTGTTCGTCCTCGTGTCGAATATTCCTTGTTTTGCATCGTGACAACGTTCTTCTACACGATTTAATCGGACAACGAACATAATGTTTATCGCGCAATCGTTTCTCTCGTGACGAACGTTCAATTATCACGATTCCCAGAGAATAATATTAAACTCTTTCTCGCTTCGACCAATCGTGAAATATTGTTAAAGCATTTATAATTCGAACCGACGATATATCCAGTGGTTTATGGAATTTTGTACATATTTTTGTTTTTATTAGCTCACCCTCTACCCCGCGCATACATGGGTTATTTTGTTTTATTAAGGACAAACCTTAATTGATAATTTGGATGAATAAAAAAAAATGGTAAAAATGGCAAAGATATCGCGATTAATAATAGCGCGACACATATCGGTCGCGTATCGTCGCAAATGGAGACAACGAAGAAAGGGACCGTGGCGTTGGCTACTCGACGCTAACGACGTTAAACCTCTGGTCCTCTCGGGCACTACATGGTTTGTGGAAAGCCCGAGAACGCACTAATGACCGAAGGCCCGGTTTGGGAGCCAGAGAGAAATGTTGTCCTTCCTCCTGTCACTGTTGCCCTCTATTTTACATAGGGCACGAGAGACAAAACTGGGAAAGCTCACGGGACGGTCGGCAACGCGATTGAAAAATGAAAATTTAATTTAAACGGTTACGTAACATCGTCAGAGACCAGGGATACCCTTTTTTTCAGGGTCCAAAGTGCCGTGACCGAAATACCTTGGCTCTTTTCCTAGTCGATAACAAGGGTCTTTTTGACAATCGCAGATTTTATAATTGTAATTTGTCATAATCGAGGATAAAAAAAATAATATAATTTGGTAAATGTATCGTGCAAAAAAAAAGGGTTGTAGCGAAGATTCGAATGTTGAGATGATTAAGATTGATTAATTCGAAATCGTTAAAATTCGGCTTAAATTATTAATTCGTATTAATTAAATATTAAAAAGAATCGAAGGACCATCGATTCGTCAAGGATAAAGCCGCGACACTACGTTTTATCGCGAACACCTATGTCCCGATAGTGGCACACCCACTTTTCGTATATCAAATTTATAGCGGTCTACAATAAAACCCCTACGGAAGCATCGTGACCAAGGGTGTTTAATAATTTACCAACTTCTGGTAACATCGTGGCGAGACGTTCGTTTATTAAAATTTATCGTTCGACCGTGAGTCACGATGATTTTCATGGAATAAAAAAAAACAAAAAAAATGGAATATCGCGTGCACGATACAAATATATCGTATACGAATTTGCAAAAAGTCAAACAAGGATTTTCTTATTTTCGACTGGCGGAATGAGAAATATCTTTGTGTTTAATATTGAATCTCGTGCGGTGAGTGGATTGTCGGGGTAATACGGGTCAGCGAGTACCTCGGTGGGGTAATATGGACCGGTTGATGTTTTTTTCGGGGGTAATGTGGGTCACCGAAACCAGCGACTGTTTCAAATGTACGGAAACTTACATTGTTTTTATTTATCGTTGGCCAATTTGCAAAATGTTCTCAATGTTTAACAATAATTATAACCGTCGTAGTACGACAAACTTCAGACAGGTCCGAAAATCTTGGCTTTTTCCGAGCTACGCGATTGGGTTATCGACTAACCAACGTAACGTCCACGTTCCTCACGTGACAGCCATGTTTAGAAATGACATTAAATCGTATAATTTGTGTACACTAAATGATAAAATCTTTGTAAAGAAGAATTCAAAGTGAAAGTGGTCTCGTTACGGTGTTAAATTATCGGCGTTGGTGAAATTAAGAAATAAAAAAAAATTTGCGTGAGTACATTTTGTATCGAGAGAGAGAGAGAGAGTTACGATTATTGAGGTTAAGCCTGTAGTTTTGAGGGAACGAACGTTTCTTCGTACCGTCGGCTTAATTTTTGCTAAGATTTGCAAATTATTTTCACTGCTCGAGATTATTTCAAATTTTTAAATAATTTTTCAAATTTTATGCAAGTTATTTGAACGCCTAATTAGACGTTAGTCATTATTGCGAGAGATTACGTGGGTGTTACAATAATACTGAAATCATGAAGATTCATTTCGCCGGAAGATGTCGCCTGTGGTTAATTCCAAAATTATGAATTATTTACCAGCTGCTGATAAACCCGATTTCTGCAGAAAAAAATGAATTTATCGCTCATAGCTAACAGCTCGATTTAACTCCAAGTAGATTTCTGATTTATCATTGTTTTTCAAAAATCCTCGAAGATTTCTGTAAAAAGAAAATTCCTGCAAAATCATAAATTCCTGGACGAATGTGATCTTTTCTTGTTGAAAATTTCCAATGTACCTTGGGCGAGGGAAAACCGAAAAATCTTTTCGAATTTTTTTTTTTTCACCGACCGAGAGACTCGCGACGAAACTATCGTCAGGTTTTTCGCCCATTCCGGGAGTTTCATTGATATCCCGTCGAATAATTATCGCCACAGCAAGTACGACAGTTCTCGTTCGGTGATCTGACCCCGGCGTTTCCGTCGGTTAAAATTTTTTGTTTTATCGCCTACGCACGTGTCTCCACCTCCTGACATTATTCGAGAAACTTATCCATTACGAAATCGTTTCGTAGATTAACGCGAGCGTTAACATTGGACGGCACGCGCCCGTCGCAGATGCGAGGAAAGAGAAGCAAAAAAAAAAACAAAAAAAAAAACAAAAAAGAAGAAAAAGGAATTTAAAAAAAACGAAGATTCTGCGCAATATACGATAGCAATACGCTTTTCGAAGCAATTTCGAAATGTCATCGAGAGCACCGATAGCGAAAAGGCCTTGACGTCCGTAAGAGACGCTGTAACACTTGATTCGCAATCGGAAGATGAAATGAAAAAAAAACATTATTATTATCATGTACATTCTAGTGTCGTGTTTATCGAACGAATTAATAAACGATCCTCGTTTCTCTATAATTTTCTATTCCCATCAAAATTCACCGGGGGAAATGAAAACAACAAAAAACAAAAAACAATACTTCCCCCACGTTATATAATTTTCATCGTCGATTCGCGTAAAAGTCGAACGAAACTATGCCGCAATTATCGTTATTGTTAATTAAATTGAATTATCACTTATCTGAGCAACGGAGTCGAAATTTAATTTCGAAGTAAGGATAAAGTTACCGTTATGAAATTTCGTCAAGGCACTTCGGATTCAAGGTCACGGTACGCAGTGGTATTATAATTGGGGAAGGGCGGGGGGGGGGGGGGAGTTGAATATTAATTCGTCGTGATGTAATCTCTCGCGGGTGGGAGAGAGCGGCGATCGGAAGAAGAACGGATCGGGAGATAAGGGCGATGAGATAGAGAGGAGTGTTGAAAATTTTACAAAACGCTTTGAAGATTTTTTTTCCTTTTTTTTTTTTTTTTTTTTTAATAAATAGAGTTTAATAAAGCTAATGAGGAAAAAGAACAAGAAGTAGAAGAAGAATAAAGAAAAACATTATCTAACGAGAGACTAATAATCATTCATAAATAATTGGTACGAAGGGTGCAGGCAGCAGTCACTATCTCTCTACATTATCTCGCTCCTTCTCTTTCTCGCTCTTTTTCTTTTTGGTTCGTCACATCATTTTCACAGTCTCTTTCGCAATCTGACATTCATTTCCTAACAGAATCTTTCTCTCTCTCTCTCTCTCTCTCTCTCTCTCTCTCTCTCTCTCTCTCTCTCTCTCTCTCTCTCTCTCTCTCTCTCTCTCTCTCTCCCTCTCACTCTCACTCTCTCTCTCTCTCTCTCTCTCTCTCTCTCTCTCTCTCTCTCTCTCTCTCTCTCTCTCTCTCTCTCTCTCTCTCTCTCTCTCTCTCTCTCTCTTCTCCCTTTCTCTCACACTCTGAGTCATATCGACAAAACTTTTATTCATTCCTTGCGATTAATTCCATCGATCGTCCATCGTCTCGATACGTTGCTTCGTAGAGTTTTTTTTGTTTTTGTTTTTCAAGAAGAATCGTCGTTAATTTCTCCTAAAGACAAAAAGTATCATATAATAATCAACGCACCCTCGTGTTAATTTTCCGATTAGTTATAATTTTTCTTTTTGTCCAGCAGTTTCAACAGTACACACCAATTAATTTCGTATCATCGTATTGATTGATGTCGATCTGATCGTTTCTCAATTTTTTTTTCTTCTACGTATATATATATATAACAGCGACTACGTGATTTTATTTACGCACAATCGACGATCTGGGCTTTCTCGCGCGTCCGTTCTTCAATTTTTTAATACTAGCTCTAATAGTAAAATCCATCGTTCGTACAGAAAGCCCGCAAGAACCATTAAACCCTGCACCCTGCTACACGCGTATATATATATACGTGTATGCATATATATATATATATATATATATATATATATATATATATATATATATATATATTGCTACGATAAGCCTAGAAGAATAAATATCAACGGATGTATCGGTCTTTGGTAAGCTTACGCTAACCCCGCTTGGAGACACTGCATATCTATCACACATCCTCTTCGCGGTCCCAAAAGTTATCTTTCCTGTGATTTTTCGACAGAATCATACACAATATATCTTAGGCCGATGCAAAAAACTCCAAAGATTTTGTTTACCGTTTTAATACAACAACGTGTCTATCATACACACACACACACATACATATATATATTTCTATCTGTACATAGAGTATATATGTAATATCATCCACATATGCAATATATATACATATGTCACACGTTGAAACAGAGGATACGTATGTTTTGTTTAATGTTATATTTCGCAATATTAACGGTACCAGCCTGTCTGAAAATTATTGCTTTATAAAAATACGCTTATATATATATGTACGTATCTGTGCGTGTGTGTGCGTGTGCTTGCGTATGAGGGTTCAGATAAATATATGAAACAAGTTGTATCGAAAGTTTATAAAATAATTGTGATTCGCTGTTCTTTCTAGTGAAGGAAATGAAAGAGAAATAAATTGAGAGAGAGAGAGAGAGAGAGAACGAGACAGAGAGAGAGAGAGAGAGAGAGAGAGAGAGAGAGTGAGGAGGGAGAGACTGAGAGAGATAGAAACAAAAAAATCTATTCAAATACTTGTCAAAGAACTTTGGTATTTCGGCTGGGTTAAATAGCAATTAATGCGTATAAATAGACTATAAAACAAAAAAATTAATTAACGAACAGAAGAACCGCGAAGCCTCATACATACCGTCTCTCACACGCAATGCCTCCGCGTTAGACCATACTATTAAATACTAACGGTTTTTCAATATTTTTGTTGTTTCCTTTCTTTTTTTTTGTTTGTTTTTTGTAATCTCGTCCTCGCGACGATTTCTCACGTATGCGTCGTTGTACGTATCTTGTTGTCCATTTATTGTTATTTCTCGTTTTTTTGTTTTTTTGTTTTGTTTTTTTTTTATTATGTCGAGGCCATTATTTTCGTACGATATATTGTTTGTTTTTCGATTTACACATGTTGGAATCTCGAGACGGGAAATTGACGCGATGCCGACAATCTCGTACCTTTCGCCCACGCTGGATTTCTTGTCCGTACGATTTACCTTTTTCCTCTTCGAGATTTATGTCTCTCGCGTATGAATTTTTAACGCCCTAATGGCCGAGCGTTGAACGTGATCGGACGTTGAAATTTCTTCTCCGGCGTTTACGACGCGACCCTTTTTTTGTTTCCTTTTCTTTTCCTCTTCGGTCTGTCTCCGTGTATTTCCTTTCCTTTCTTCTCTCACCTCCCGTGGTCCATATATTTCGGAAACTCGGTTATCGCTCATTCGTCGTTAGAATTTCATTGCAATTCGTGAATCATTAATCATTCAACGATTCAATCTCAACGGACGTGAGAAGGGGGGAGGAGAGAAAACATCGACTGCCACGAATAATGCCAGTAACCGAGAAGAGTATTATCCTGCGTATTTTCATTGAGAAACGAGGGTGTCCCGTTTTTTCAATCGTCGTCGTTCTTCTTTTTTGTTTTGTAATTTTTTCATTTTCTCCAATCTCAATTCATCGTGATTTTTCGTTCGTGGTAACTTCAGGCTCGTCCGATCATGCTACGCTCGTATTACGTACAGAATTTCGGCTTGAATTTATTATTTCGTTGCTGACGCGTTGATCGGAGAATTTTGTAACGAGGTGGGTGTAGCGTTGGAGGTAGAGGGTGTGCTGGAAAGGGTCGATTAGTGGCTCGTGTGGCTCGGTGTTTCTCGATTAGCCCATTGGCGGGCTCACAATTGACGCTTGCGTCCCATGTTGCATATCTTGAAATGACAGAGTGTCATGTCTGCAACATAAAACGATTTTCGTAATTTTTCGCCCCTTAATTCTCGTCGTGAAGAAAATAAAAATTGAAAACAAACAAAAAACATATTTCCCGTGTTTAATTTTTCATAAAAATCTATTTTTTGTTTTTTTTTTTTTTTTAATCGATCGATCGATAAATTTCTACGAGCTAGTCGTCGTAGGAAAATAACGGAAGAGACGAACGAAACTCGAGATGTCACGAATTATTGACATCGCGACGTGCGAGTGAAGGAAATCGTGTAAAATCGTGTTGATCGCGCGACTAACCGGCGCCTTCCATCGTAATGGATGACGATCGTTCGTGAGAAATGACGAAGATCATATATAGATATAGATAGAATAGATAATATAGATAGAATATATAGATATTGAAACGATCTCTTGCGCGCTATAGCAAATCTCCGCGGGGTACACGACTCCGTGCCAGCTATCTCGGGGGACATATTTTTGCTATGTTAAAGAGATCGAAGAGAGAGAGAGAGAGAGGTGGGGAAGGCGACAGATCGATGTTCAAATTGATTGATAAACGTGACGTTAAGAATTCAGGTGTCAAGCGAGAGTCAAGCGATTCAATTGGCAGATCAGAGATCTCTTTCTGTTTTTCTCGTCGCTTCTCGTCATCTCTTGGCGCCGGTCTTTCGGTATATTTATATACGCGTATAAGATTTTCCTTCATTAACATCGATTAATCGCACGAGGGTTTTTTCGTTTCATGAACAATTCGAAATTTTTCGCGATTTGGAATTTTGATTTTTTAAGGACACTTGGGCAAAATGTGATTTTTGGCCAGCTAAAGGAGAGGCACGATTGACCCGGATTACCCCGTGATACGAGTTATTACGTTTTTTCGTACTTACAGCTGGTTCGTTTTCCCGAATGCACCGGTCCATGACGAACTATAGCCGCCGGTATCGGCAATATTTCCGCGTCTTCGTAATCCGACTGATCCACTTGCTGTTTATTATTTCTTCGCGCCTCCTCCTCCTCCAGCATCGTACGAATCGCCGCTTTCTCGTTCTCGAGCTCGCGACTTTCCTCGTTCATTTCGTGCTGTCGCTCGACTATCTGCCTCAGTTTCTTGAGTAATAGCTGCATCGAACCGAAAACAAACGGGCAATCGTTATGAAATTTGTACTTTGCATTTTGATTCCTTTTTTTTTTTGTACAGATATTTTTCTTTTCGAATTACATCATTTTTGCGCAATTTTCGTAAAATTTTAAATCGCCCGACGATTAATTCGGTTCTTTTATGTTTCGCGAATAAAATGTATCGAAATGGAAACGAGTCGCGTCTGGTGTCGAAACAATTCGATTTTCCTAGAATTGGTAACGTTTTGAACGATAAAGTAGGGTGAATTACGTCGTTTCTGTGCAAATCGAAATAAAACTGAATTTTGTTTTCAATGTCATCGAAACGAATACTCGACGATCGGTTTAAAAATCATTTCGTTTTATTGAAACTAAGGTTTTTTTTTCACAGAAATTCCATCGTAAAGTTAACATTTTTAATTATCGTCTTTTCTTATCGAAGATTAAATAAACGGATGATTTGTATTATTATTATTATTGGTTTTATTTAAATTTCTACTCACGTAACTCTCAGCGTCATCGGCGAAGCTGTCGCTATAAATGAAACCCGGTGGCACGGGTTCGGGTTCAGCGACGACTAGATGATTGGACGATGAGCACGACAGGACAATCGCTAAAAGCCATAGTCCCGAAAAACGCATAGCTAATCTTGCCCTCATTTCTTGATTTGTGTACATTGGTGCTCTAAATAAAAACACACAATTATTATTGCAAAGCAAACAAAAGGTTTGCGCCTCGTATCGTATCCTATCGATAAAATCAAATTTCCATCGGTATAATTTCAATTTTTTATATTCATTAATCAAACAAAATTGATAAATCGTTTATATTATTTTTAATTATTGTTTCGCCAGACACTGTCAATTTTTTCTCGCCGCATTCGATGCAGAATCGTCGGAATGACGGAGACTCGTCAATTCTATATTTGCCACAATCGATCATCTTTCTTTACCTATCGTTTTTTTAATATTTTTTTTCCGACACTAATGACAATGCATCGAACGACGCGATCGTATCATTTCGTTTCTCTTCAAACGCTGTGTTCACGATTGCACATGTAGTCGTCGATTACGTCGTAGAAATTTTTAAAAATCCAGCTCCCCCCCCCCCCCCCCCCCTAATCTATCATTTCGACAATACCTTGACCTCGATAAGGACGTGCTTGTCGTAGGCTCGATCAAGTTGCAGTTCTATGAAATTTACATCGACTTTTCAGCTCGATCAATCCTTCGCTAAATTTTTTCAATTTCTCACGTTTGTCAATTTTTTTGTTAACATCGAGACGCAATCAACGTATTTTAATGTCATTCTGCATGACCCGTCGACCCGGAAGCGTAATCACTTCTTTATACTACGTTTTTATCGCCGCGAGCGACAACTAGGTAATGGTGGATATTCCATTCTGGAAAGGACTTTTTCCATCCCCTTGGAACACGGCTTGGCTCGTTCGACCGGTTTTATTGACGGTACGCGACGTGATCGAGCTGCAGATTGTGATTTTGCTTCGTAAAGATGTTTATTCTTATTTTTTATTAATACAAAGAAGATTTTTTTAATGGCGTATAAAGTGGATTTAGAAAAGTTGTAAAATTCTCTAAAAAGAATTAAGTTTCGTCGGTATTTTCGACGTCGCGCACGATAATAAAAGTAAATGCAAATCTGTACGAAACGAATTGAGTTCATGTCGACGAAAGCAAAGTTTATTATTATATAAATCGACAGAATTAATTATGAATGATTCGCGATGAATGAAAATTATGTTATGTTGTGTTCGCTATTATCGAAACGTACGAATAATTGAATTAATGACTTCTCTTTTATTCCAATTACGTTTTCGCGAAACGAATCAATTTATCTTGCCTCGATTTACGGGGATATCGCGATTGCAGTTTATAGGCCAGATTCTCTTCGATAAATATGAATTGCGATCACGTACAACGCCTACGACTTTTAACTAGTTCGATTGTGAATGTCCCTCATCAATTTTTCGCAACACAGTTTCGCGCCGCGCATACCGTAATCGGTATTAGAATTCTACCGTTCGTATCTTTTTTCAACTTCCTTTGTTTTAATTTTGTTGTTTTTTTTTCATTTTAATTCGCTTTAATTCACTCGTGGCCGAGGCTAATGCGAATGCACGTCATGACACGCGTGAAATAAAACGCGGTAAAAAATCGAACCGTGACATTCACCCACGCAATTTATTCCGCGAGATAATACGACGAAACGAACAAGAATCACACACCGTATCGGTAATTTTAAGCTCTATAACATTTTAAAAAAAAAGTCTCCCGCCGGTGTAAAAATAATATTTATTATCGTTTCGAAAGTAATTTCGATTTTTTTCAAATTACGTCCCTCGGAAATATTCTCGCGTGTTATTTTAACGTATAATCGAAATAAAATTGCTATAATATTCGATCGAAAAACGAATAAATTTCTAAAGTTCTCCGCGTCGTGAAATTTTGTGATTTTTTTTGTCGTTTTTTTGTATCTCCTCGTTAACGATTCCCCGAATAACGATTCGTTGCAAACTAATTGTACTCGATCGATCCATCGAACGTGTATTTTGTATTTCGTCCTCCAAAAAAATCAAAATAAATTGCCAATAAATAAATTTAAAAAAAAAACAATAAAAATACGAACGAAAGACAAACACCGAATTCCAGTGACCCTCCTACCTTCTGAATCTTCGTTCAAATCGTCTTCTTCGTTCTCACAGAAAACTACGCAACACTGTTGTTGGTTAAACCTCGATGATTGATCGGGTCGGAATGATTTGATGGGACACCTTGTATTTCTTTCAATTAATTTCAACGAGGTATTCGAGTACGATAAGGGGTGGGCGGGGGGGAGGTTGATGTTTCGTTTATTTTTATGTCGTCGTTGTCGATTCTTTATCTCGAACTTCCGTTGGATGCTTTTCGACAGCGCGATGTGTTCTCGAAGAATGAGCAGCGAGGGTTGCTGCGCCCTCTATTATACCCCCGATGCCTTTGCCACCTCTCTCTATCTCACAATTTTACTCCCTTCTCCCACTCTTTCCGTCTTTCCGTCCCTCTCTCTCTCTCGCTCTATCGCTCTCTCTCTCTCTCTCTCTCTCTCGCTCACTCTCTCACCCTCCCTAGCACTCATCTCCTACCACCTGTAGAACGAATAGAGTACGGTATTCCAGAATTTACCTTGGTCGTCTCACCTGCCACCTACCCCTATCAATATATTTCATCCCGAGGCACATGTATATATTTATATATATACACGCGAGGGTACCTTACGGACTGTTCGTTTATTCTTTTCAATTCACACCCCGGAACCGTGGACTATATAAGCTTTGAAATTTGTATGTCTCTCCGATAGATACGTATATTTATCTTGCCCCTTTTCTTCATTCGTTTCACGACTCCTGGGACGCGAAGTAACAGTTTCGTTTTCTCTCTTTCTTTCATTCGTTTTTTTTTCTTTTTTTCCTTTTTTTCTTTTTATCGAGATACGATGCACGCAGAGGGATGATCGGATGCGCTGTAATAACCGACGTTTCAATGGCTACGCACGCTCGACTATACGTACCTACCCCTCTATTGCATATCGACGTTCGTGAACGTAATATGAAAACGCCATACTCGACAATTTGTACGAGGAACGCGCGCGATAACATTAATATGATTTACCGTTCGCCCACGGTTTCTCCCCGTTTATACAATCGTAAACACGAACGTCGTTTTTGTGACATTAAAAGAAGGGTCCGATAGAAAACGAAAACATATTAAATAATTCATATTTTTATTATTTAATTTGACGAATATTCTACCCCTCTTTTGTCGGCGAAAATAAATAAATAATCGGTGTAACATAATATCGATAATGGTTACAACTTAACGGGCGATTATGCATATTTCTTTCATTGCAACGAATTATCGCGACCGATTTTTCATTCACGTCCTGTCGTAATCCATCCTCGGTGCAAAAAAAAAGTTGGTGTTTTTATAATCACGTGTCGAGTTCGTGGATAAACGTGTCATTTGTAACGTATTTCTTCCATCCTCGATAGCATTTATCAAATCTCACTGGCCTCGGGTCGGAGAAAGCTTGAGGCGATGTAAAAGGTCATCGTAACCCTCGGACAATTTTTTTTTTTCGCACAGCTTTTCGATCGAACTAATTAAATCTTTGGACAGAAGCGAATATTCGCGGCTTTCGTCACGTGATTTCCCAGACCTCGTAAGATCTTCGTTACGTTCGAAAATACGTAAGACTTTGAGAAGAAATAGTCGCAGGAGAGGGCGACTGTTACTTGAAAACTCACGGATTTATTTAAATTGACTTAAGAGAGAGAGAGAGAGAGAGAGAGAAAGAGCTCCTAAAATTGCGAGGACCGAAAGAGGGAGTCGAGCGAGAAGTCGACGATAGCCGGCCAAGTGGTAGAGGTCGATATGTGATCGGACGTACACATATTCGTCGCTTTTTAAGCGTATCTACTTTTTCACTCGGATTCAAACGTTTCCAATAAAATGGGACGAATGAAAATAGTCCGACGTTAATTCGAGCTGACAAGAATATTTATTTTTTATTTGTTTGATATATAAAATCGTTTGAAATATCATCGATTTAGAAATAATGATAATCGTCGATCGATCGTTTCTCATAATCCTCGATTGTTCGCAATTAGTCCTTATTTTCGTTAATTATAATATCCTGAGAAATTAATTTCAATAACCGATTTATTGTTCGTCGTGGAGAACGGACTTTGGCCATCGCGGGGTAACGAACAAATTACGCAAATCGTACGATCTCCCAGAAGTCTCGAAGCTTACGAGATCGCGCTTAAAATTATCCGCCTGTTGCGATTCGTTCATTTTCGTAAACAATATCGAGTCGACTCGACCAATCGACGAACGATTCGAGCGTATGATTCGAAGCTGTCGATTGGTCGTTCGTGAAACGGAGGACAATATAGAAAAAAAGAAGAAAAAAACAGAGAAAAAAAAACAGAAATTCCAAGTTCATCGTAAAACGATAAGACGTCCGGCTATTCGTTATTGGAGTCCCCACGAATCTCTCGGCTTTATCGATACGTCGCATATCGCTGCATTTTTTTTCTATCCCCCCCTGCCTCACCCCCTTCTTCTCACTCCATCACTCTCTTACCCCCGCTACGATCGATTCGCCCCGTCAAAATGGCCGATTCGATTCGTATTTTTGCGTCAAATGTAATTTTTGTTATTATTTCCTTTTGGAATTCCGTGTTTCGAGTCGCTTCGCGGGAATTATCGTCGCGTATATTCGATAGTTTCTTCGCTCATCATCGATATTTTCCGTTCGACATGACAAATTGAAAATGGAAATTGGACTTGAACTTTCTTGGTCTCCCGGGTGCGCTTTGTTCAATATCTTCACGACATTGATTGATTTTTACGTCGAGATCGATGAATATTGACGAATTATGATACGATTAAAACACTTTACGATTTTCTTTTGATCCGTCGTGACAAATTGCGAGCTGCAATTTTTATCGATATCTCGTGATCTCGCTGTTACTCGTATTATCGTATTTGAAAAACGCATCGAATCCATATCGCGCTATTAACGGGTAATATACTCGACGTTGATGCGTTTTCCGAGATTCTCGATCCTCGACGGAGCTTTACAAGTTCGAAGCGCGACCACGATTGTTCCAGGAAATTCAAGGAAAATTTCCATCTCGTACGCGCAACGGCTTAAGCGTCATCAATTACGTTATAATTAAAAGAAAAACTTGAAAGAACCATAATGAAATTTTGAAAATTAATAAACGAGGAAATACAATAATGTTGTTTTTGTTTTCTTAGAAAATTATGGCCGATCAGGATGAAGAAATAGAGAAACCGTTCGCCGTCGAGCGAGCCAAGACCGGTCGCGCGAAATGTAAAAAGTGCAAATGCCCGATCGACAAGGACTCCGTCAGACTCGCTAAGGTCATGAGCAATCCTTTCGGCGATGGCAAGATGAAGGCATGGCATCACGTGACCTGTCTCTTCGACGTATTCGCGAAGCAACGCGCGACCACCAAGAGGATCGAGGATCCCAGCGAGGACGTGAGCGGTTGGGACGATCTCAACGACGACGATAAAGCGATCGTTCTTGAGAAACTCGAGGAGTTCGAGAACAATAGTAATGTATCTGAGTTCATGGAACGATCGAATCGTCGAGACTTATTTTAAAGCGTCACTCGAGCGCGAATTAACCTGCGTTAATTTTCGTATTCTTGAAAATGAATAGTCATCCCAACGATTTTTTTATAGATCCGTACAAAAAAGGGAAGAAAATCGAACGCCCTTTAGACTTAAGAAAGCGGAAGCTGGATAATAGCGCATCGCCGGTCAAGCAGCAAAAGAAGACGAAGAAGAACGCGAATCTCGTAGCGTCGCTGATTAAGGACGATTCGTTTCGCGAATTTCGTCGTCTTTGCGCTGAATTAGCCAACGTCAGTGCGTACACCGAGAAAACTGCGATCGTCAAGAGAATGCTGACCAAAGGCGTCGACGGTGGTGAGCGAAAAATGATTATTCTATTACGATATAATTATTATTAATTAATCGAAATAAGCATTAATTAATTAAATTTTAATTAATTATCGAAATAGTAAATTTGTTTCAATGAAATATCGTCGATTTTTCGATATTTGGACGATGGGAAGAGTTTCCATCGAGCGTCGATCGTAAGATCGTGAAACGCTCGATTACGAAGAACTCGAGACTCGCGAGAAGACCGTGAATCTTAATTCAGAATACGAGCGTGCTCTCGCGATAAACTGCCCTAATAACGCGAACTCGTTACGCGAGAAAGAAGTCGCGGATCCAATGACGAGCACGGCTCGCCCTTTGATCGAACGAATCACAATGTTATATTGATTACGCACGGACGTATTTAACTACTGACGAATTATTTACGACCCGCTCGTTTGACTCGTATATATTCGTGGCGATTAAACTAATTTTCTTTTTCACCGACAAGACGATCGAACGATTCGTAATTTTTCAAACTAAATGTATCTACATTGTATTCTCGTCGATCGTTTTTCTGTACATATTTTCATTCGTCATTCGTGATTATTTTCTTATAAATTCGTGGAAAAATCGCGATCGAGGGACGAGTCGTGAGCTCGATTCCTTTTAAGAATTCTTTTCTGAAAATTAACAATGAAAATAACGATTAATTCGTTTGTCTCGATGACGCAGTTTCCATTCGGATGAATCTTTCTTTGCTCCCGCTCGTTTTTAACCATTCATTAATAACGAGAGCTTGTACGATAAGAAAAATGATAGTGTTCGCGGCCCGTCAATCGCCTCGTCGTATCAATGGCGAGCGTATCGTTTATCCGGGTGGAGCCCGCGCTTTCCTTCTCCTCGCGTAAAATCAGGCAAACAGGGTAGAGTCATCGCTGGGGTAGCTGAGAGAAAGAACGAGAGAAAGAGAGAGAGAGAAAATCGATTCATAGCATATTTTACGCTGTTTGCTCTCGTCCAGTAATTAACAGCGTATGTTTAAACGCGATTACCGGAATCGGATACAAGGAAAGCATCAATCAAACGAGAGCTCCGTCTCACTCCGGCCGCTCACGGACAGATTTGCTGACGCTCATTAAATCGGTTAAGTGGAAGATTTTTATGGGGTTATCACGGACCCCGAGACAAGAGGCGAGAAGAAAAGAAAAGACTGGCCAATCGATCGCGCTCTTCGTTCAACGAATGATTGCGAATACACGAAAAGTGCGAGAGCGCGAGAGAGATAGAAAAAATACGAAGAACGAGAGAAATTTTGACACGGAGTCAGAGTCCGATTAACGGATGAGAGAGAGAGAGAGAGAGAGAGAGTCAGGGAGAGGGAGGAGAGACAGAGGAAAAGAAACGGAGGAGATGGAAAATTCGAGAAGTGAGAGAAAGTTCATTGAGGTTCGCCTCTCGCTTAGATTATTCTTTTTTGCAGACGAGACGCTTGGTTTAATATCGCGACCAATTTGCAATTGCACACAACATATAGTTATTGGACGTCGATTGATAAGTAGGGAAATTCGGGGGTAAGGCCGGAGGAATAAAAGTTCGATGATACGAATGTAAAACGTCGATGAAAAAAAAAACAAAATCTGAAATAATCTTGTTGTTTACTGGACGTAAAAAATCAGTACCGTTTTTTAGTATCATTGATTATTGAAAAAAAAAGAAAACCGATGAATCGATCAATGAAAGCGAAAAATCGAATTTTTATTTTCAAAATTTATCAGTGAAATTGTACCGCATGGAATTTTTGATAAAATTCTATTCGCAAAGGATAAAGATTTCATTCCGTGGTGAGAAATATTTACATTTTTTAGCTGTAATAATCCCCTCTTTCCTTCCGGCACTGGCTCGTTGGTGATTTATCTCGGGATCGTTTCCTTCGATAATTTTTTCACCTCGGACGATGAAATCGTGTCTCGAACTTTCGACGAATTGTTTATTCGAGCACTGAAAAATTGCGCTTTCTTTAACGCAAAATTTTATTTATCCCCTCCTCGACGAACGTAACTCTCGTTGCAACTGACGATCGGCTCGTTATTTCGTTCGAACTTGATTTCCGTTCGTCTAAGTCATTTTCACGGTACGCAGATCGTTTCCCGAAACTACAAGAAGCGACGACAGCGCGCTTAGTTCGTCGATTTGCTATTTACCGCGTTGAGTTTCTCAAATCGTTTACACTTAGAGCAACACCGAAATACACTTCTCACTTTTTTAGTTTTTTTACAAATTTCACCGAATTATCCGAATCTCAATCAAAACAACAGAAGAAAAAAAAAAAAAACAAGAAAAATCTCAATCGATCTTTCTTCGATGACGCGAGAATGAGAAAAAGTGTGCGAGAAGCAGGAATAAACGATTTTTTTGTTCGTTCGAGAGTTCGCGTAGCGCTTTTGAGGTCACTGCATTCACTGTTTTGCGACTATTGGCCCAGGCTGAGAATTGTGGTGACTTATAAGCTTGCTGTCCCCACCGCCCATCGCTGATCATAGCCGATGCCGATGACGAGCCCCCTTCATGTGCAGCCAGCTTGGCGGCAACGGACTCTCCCACTCACCCTCCGCAACTTTTCTCTCTCTTTCTCTCTCTCTCTCTCTTTCTTTCTCTCCCCTCTCTCAACCCTCTTTTTCTCTCTCTCTCTCTCTCTACATCTTAAACACTTAAGCACTTATGTGCAACGCGTACGTGCATTGTTATACGTTGGTATAGAAGCAAGAAATAGTCTCGTCTCGATCGTCCATAAATGACTTTGAATAAAATACCTATCTAGTTTATCCTCGAGCCAAATTTCCTAACATTCAACCCCTTGCGATCTTCTTTCTATAAAAAAGCATCATCCCTTAATCTTTTCATCACTTCCGGCTATTAGTACGTATTTCATTAATGTCACGCGTAATAATACGTTGCATTTAATTTACGTAATCGAAACGCTGGCGAATCGCGAGCAAGTCGCGCATGATGCAATTTCCGGCTGGTCGACACATAAAAAAAGAATCGAAAAAAAATTAACACACACACACACACAGACAGGCGAGCGGGTATAGTCTCAACGCCGGTCGACTAATCATAATTCAAACGAGGGGCCGCGTCGTGACGAATGTCCGAAAAAGACGGAGAAAGGAGAGATTAGTAATTGCCTCATGAATATACGTATGTGTGTTTAGTTCGCCTAAATTGTTGCGTAATATTCTTCACGCTTTTTTGCAGTTGCCCCAATAAATCTATACATATATATACACACACACAATATAAATGGCTATTTGTGTGTCTACATCACGCGATTAAATACGTTTGACTCGATCTACGACGCACTTTCCAGAATGTCCGACGATTCTAACGATGTACGAACGGGATCGTGACAATTTTCTTAATAGAGAACGATCGATCGGCGCTATTACGAAAATATCATTGTGAAAATTTGAAGAAATTCCCGCGCATGGACAAACTTTCCGATCGATCTTGTATACGTCATTTTCATCGATAATGTCGTAAATGCAAAATAACAAATATATGTGCGCATGTAATAATAATAAAACGAAATATATATATATATATATATTTATTGAAAAAACAGGGGACGCTTTTATATTGTTACGGAGGCGAACGAAGCATGGCTCGAGCAAAACCTTGACCCCTGTAACCCGCGAAGAGTGTACGTTCGAGCGCATTTTACACATGAAGTCACCGCCTCATTTGTTCTTAATTCTCTCCACGAAAGTCGAACTCGCATTAATTGTCTCGATGTATCTTTTACGCCCTCCCCTGTTTGTAATATAACGAATTATATATATATTGGTACGTAATTGTATGTGTGAAGACATTTAGAGAGACACTCGCGCGAATGGAATACTTTATCGGGCCTCGGAAGGCGCCCGTGATTCCAGTAATTGAATTATCGCGTCTCTTTTTATTCGCCTTCGCCTTTGACGCACCGAAAATTTTCTGCTCGAAATTTCACACGAGTCAGTTTTTTTCCGACAACATTTCATATCGTCGCTTTCAGACGGAAATTGTCCGTCCGTAAAAACGTGACGGAAATTGGGAAGATATACGACGGAGGGGAAGAAAAAAAAAGATCGAAGTAAAGACGTTTCTCATGGATCCTGCCCGACTATCGTAATTAACAACCCTTGTTCCACCCTGTCCGCAACTTCCGCTTTTTACATTCATTCCCGCGGCATCCGTATTCTAAAATTTGATTAACAATTTTTTTGTTCTCGACGAATCTTTAATCATCGTGAAAACTTAATTGAAATTAATACGGATTTAGTCAAAATAGGGGTTTTCGTTTTAAACGAGCGTCGTGATTTTTTCTCGGACATATTATTCTCGATACGAGATGTTCGTGAAATAATTGACTCCAAATATTGCGACGATTCCTTTAATCGAGAGAAAGGCAGGGGCTCCAACTTGGGGGGTAGCTAATTTTTGTTTCTTAAATTTAATCTCATCGTGTAGGAAACCGATCGTGCGACCCACAACCAGCGACTTAATTTTCATGACCGATAGTTTCCTCGGTACAACAAAAAACGCTCGTTGGCCCTTCATTTTCATTCGAACTTTCGCGACGTATTTCACGCGCGCCGTAAGCATAAAATATATATTTTTTTTATTTATCACACTCGACGCCCTAAGCGTATGCTCTAGTAAAAAGATTAAATATCGTGAGAGTAGATGAGGCCGTTGACCCGATCGTAAGAGAGACAAAAAAAAGAAGAAGAAAAAGAGGAAGGAAAAGAAATCTCGCAACCGCGCTTCGGTAGCGCGATGTGGGTCGTGTCTTTGGTACGTGAGATCTAAACCGCGTTCACGCTCTACGACACGATCGTTTCGCTCGCTATATAAATATACGACATTATAGTATCGCGATCGTACACGAATACAATTTCATCATTCACGAACTTCTACAAATACGTTTTATATCATAATTAGTATTCGATACAATCGAAATCACTCTAAAATACCCGATAGAAATATTGTTACACGTGTTCGATCATTTTTCATTATCGATCACTTTTCATAATCGATCGATACGACCGATCGATTATTCCGTTTATTTTTATCACGGCTCGACTCGCGACAGCATAAATTAAAAACAGCTTATTCGATATTTCCTAATCGCCATAATAAAAAAAAAAACAGATATTTTTTATACAACGGAATCCATGAAACAGAACGAAGAACAGGCTTTTTCGTTCCTCGAGAAAAACAAATTGGCCGAGACACCGAGGCTGAAATAATTTGTAAATTATCTGCATTTTAATTTTATTTTTGCACCGTTGACCGACGTCACCAATGAACGAACGATAATGCACAGAGAGAAGCCTATGTATCGACGTTTAGGAATTCCAAGAATATAGCGTATAACATTATAAACGCGTACGCAGAGGGGTTATTGCGTCTTTTGTGACAAGTGTTACTTAGAAAGCACTCCGTTTCAAGAAAGTCAATATGATATCATTCGTACAGTCGCGTGTCTCATAGTTGGCTCGACGCGAGTGTCGATCCCCATCGAAATGTACGCCGATTAATTACTCGACCGTTTATTAATAATGAAAACGAACTAGATTTAAAATCGTCGTCGTGAATATATACGACGCGCATTCCAATGCGCCAACGATCCAACTTATTCTCAGGCTCGGTAGTAAACAACGTTCGAAAGGAAAAAAATGATACGTACGTATCGACGAACGTTTCTATTTTTTACCGCGCGTTTATTACGGACCGTCGCGGTATCCCTCGTATTCCTATATACGCTATTTATTTCTTTACGTTGTAATTTTGTTGTCGATAGATTAGCGCGAGTTGTTCCACATTATGCCGAGTATTGTACACACAAGGGAGTGACATCATCGCGCGAGCGACACTCGAATCGGCATACCACAGCATTATCGTTTTGTTACAATCCATTATTTCCCAGTCTCTCTCTCTCTCTCTCTCTCTACATATATATATATATATATATATATATATATATATATATATATATATATATATATATATATGTATATATACAATATGTATGTATAAACACTCGATCTCCCTCCGTTTTATTTTTCAGCGCATTTTTTTGTCCTTCCTGATAAAAAAAAAATTGATTTTTCTTTTTTTTTCGATATTAATTACACATCGAGGTGTCCTTGTGCCTATATTTCTCGAGGATATTCCAGCGTGCTGATTCGTCTTCGATTTTGCTCGACGACGATCGGTGACGGTCGTTGGCGGTAAAAGCAACCAGCGGGAGCGTTCGTTTGTATATGCGAATCAGCGCGGTCGAAAGATGCCACGCAGTCTGCTTTGCTCCTTATCAGTGTCGCACTCGCCCCCCAACCACCCCTCCTGTTGATATCGTTACCCCTTTCCGTGCTAATGCTCTTTGATGACTTTTCTCTCTCTCTCTCTCTCTCTCTCTCTTTCTCTCTCTGTCTCTCTCCTTCTCTCACTGTCTTTCTTTTCTTTTATCCTATCGAAAATATTTCTGTCAATCGGTCGATAGACGCTCGCGGATTTGACATGTGTATGCGACAACTTCGCACGCGCGCGCGCGCCAAGCTCGTAAATATTACGTACTGCGCAACAAATACCGATTTTCCGGTTATCGTATCGTGACGGCCGGGTCACGAAAAAATGTCGCTTGGTCCATTTCAATGAATCTAATCCGCTGGCACTCGAGATGCGCTCAAGTATTTTGTATAATCGTACGAGAGTGCGTTTTAAGCTCGTGCAGATATTTTGTACTCTGCGCGAGATTCTAGTTTAAACGGAAACGGAGAAGGCCGCGATTTGTCTCTCGCGACTCGATTTTATTCCAGAAAAAAAAAAACAGAAAAAAAAACAAACAGGGTTACGTCGCATTAGGACAGTTTCTTGGAAATTTCGAAGCTATCGTAGATTCGTTGTCCATCGAGAGGAAAATATTCGTAAAATAAAAAGAATCGATGCTCTAAATAATTGTTTAACTATCGTTCAACCGTTCTCGATTTCAATATTTACCACCAGGAGGTAAAAATGTCTATATTTAAATTAGGGGATGAAATAATTTTTTTCCGACTCAATCCCTAATTGTTGTATTGATATTTTTTATTTCGCTGATTTTCTTGTACGACGAACGTTCGGTGGAAAAATTCGGAGATAATTGTCACAAATCGTAAACAATTATTGTCCTCTTAATCAACGATGCGTATATTGTCTACGTTAGTTCCCGTCGGACTCGAGGCAATTCCATAAACATCTCGTGAATCTGTCGAAACAATTGTCGAAGAAAGACGTGCCGCTGTCGCTTCACCGTTCGTCACTCCCGGGGGGGCTACGGTCGAGAAAATAACGGCTGAAACAACCCTCCTAATTGGATCCCCCCACTCGTTCGTCGCGAAGATTTTTAACGGAACGAAACGAAGCGTTATCGCGTCGCGATATAACAATAACAACGACGACAGCGGGAGAGAGAGAGAGAAAGAGAGAGAGAGAGAGAGAGAGAGAGAGAGAGAGAGAGCCCGTGAGAATTCCGAGTCGTCGGGGTGTCCGGAGAAATCGGAGACGATTTTTGCTCTTTGTGAAAATTATCGGGGAGTACGAAAACATCGTATTTAGTACGCGTGTACGTATATGCGCGTTGCGTCATATATATAATGCGATTAATCTGCGGAACGTAGGAAATCGCCGCTGTTTTCCTTCGCGCAATTTTTTTTCCGTGTTTTTTTTCTCTCTTTCTCTCTGCCCACCACCGATTGACCCGCGCGCTCGTTCGCGGGTGGCACGAGTAAAGCGGTCGAAACGACTCGCCGCGACGAGAACTCGGGCGTCTCGAGGGATAGAAATATCGCGAAAAAGAATACGTTCATGGCTTAAAAGCTACCACGGCCGTAGGCGCGATGAAAAAAAAGGAGAAACAAAAAGACAAAGTTTTTAATTACGCTAGATAAATATACTTGGGTAAAACCGAGTCAAAGTCTCCGTGACTTTCCACTGTCATCGAATGACACATCGAAGCGCCCGTACGAGGCCGGAGATTCGCTTTTTCGTCACGTTTCAAAGTTACGAATGGAACAATTCGTACTCAGAATTTTTCCTAACGACAGATTTTTATAGAAACGATATTCGATCCCTAAAGATTGAAAATCTAAGGGAAGATCTCAGATTTTTCGACCTAGGGGGGCAACTTCGACGATTCTTGCTCCAGTTTGGATTTAATCGAGGAAATACGAAAAAAAAACAAAAATTCATCTCTGAAATCGAAAATTTAATAAATGTCACAATCTCAGATTTTTCTACTTTCAATTACATCGATAAATCGTGTAATCGTTAATCCTCATCGATCCAGGAGGATAAAATTGACAACTGCGAGTGGTTTTTTTTTCTCCAGTTTCTATTTAATCGGAGAGAATCGATAGTCGATCGGTTGTACGATAACGTTTAACGCGTAGATCATTATTCGGGAACCGGTTGTAAGCGACTCGGACAATCTATCATCGATGACGTATCGAGTTCCGCGAATGTTTGGACAGCGTTTTAATACCGAAGAGTCGCCGACACGTGGATCGAAGATAATGAGAATCACATTTCTTCGCGCGAAATCATCTCTCTCTCTCTCTCTCTCTCTCTCTCTCTCTCTCCCTCTCTCTCTGTCTCCCTCTCTCTCTCTCTCTCTGTCTCCCTCTCTCTCTTTCTCCCTCTCTCTCGTCTCAGCGCATACTTATTATTGCAATATTAATACTGTTTACTACAAGCATGCGCGGCCAGGCGTCCAAGAGTCTGGCTCGTTTCTTGGGTGCACTCGTCCCCGTCCAAGCTTCTACATATGCTATATCCATTAAATAAGCGTACTTACCCAGAGAGAATCGGTTTGTATATATCTTATTTGCGAACTTCGCATGAATTTCCCTCTCATACACTCGCAATTTTGATTATCGAATATTCGCACGAGCTCGTAGCCGAAGTCCTGTCCTTTATCCATGTGTCTTATCGACATCGTAATTTTCCATTGCCTCGCGACTCGATGCCGGCTGCTGGCGCGCGCGACCTCTGCCCACCCCACGCAACATTCCCTCGCGAGAATCATCCAAGATATGTGTATTTGCAATTCTTATCCGCGGGTGAGAATGCGACGTGTGCCAGCGAATCTGTCTCATGCGTCGTTCACTCGAATCGAGATTAAGCGATCGTCTCGCGATTGACCGATCTTTCGCTCGGATCAGGAAAATTGTTCGATCGTCTAGACGAAAATAATAGAAAGCTTGCGATACGAGTTGTAATTATCGAAGAAAAAATTAGGGATAATTTAAAGGCTCGAGGAGGAAGAAAATTAGGCGATGTTCTTCGAGGACCTTTCATCCCTTTTTTCTTTGCAGATGGATTCAAGAGCGACGTTTACCTGTGGTGCAAATTATTGTTACCCAGTGCGGTCAAGAGAATTTACAATCTACAGAGCAAGCAACTCGTTAAATTGTTCGCTCGATTATTTCGTCAGAACGAGGACGAGATGCTCGAGGACCTTGATAAGGGCGATGTCGCCGAGACTATCAGGATATTCTTCGAGAAGAGCGTTATTTACAAGCCGAACGTCAAGAGTTTACTGACGATACAAGAGGCAAGCGACTCTCGATTTTTCTTTTTAAATCGTTATTTCTGTCGATTATCGTGATAAGAAATTATCAAGATTTTCTGTAAGGACCTTCATCGTGACGATATCCTGATTCCTGTTCCTTCAGTCTTCTCTGATCGATCTTTCATATAAAATAGGGGTAGGGGGTCGAGAAACGACGGAAAAAACAGAAAACTTCGGCCCCTTGGGTAAATAGGCTTCGCGCGAGCTTCGAGGATCGCGCTTCTCTTTATCGTCGTCTGGAGCGAATTCCTCGGATCGCTAAAGAAACGAGTTTACAAAGATAGAAAGTTTGTAACGTGGGTGAGCACCGAATATCAGTCTCACCACGAAAGATTCTCCGCCGTATCAAAATCGTTTCATATCCTTGCTCTCCTTTGCGTAAATTATAAAGGATTACATATATATATATATATATAGGGGTATTCAGTGGTGATCGAGCAACCCCGACTCGGAATTAGCATGGAAGAAGGCTGAACGCGAGAAATTTTCTCCGTACCTCTCTAATACGAGAGCCGGGATTCAGATTTTCCAATTTTTATCACCGACGTACCAAACTACCCTTCCCCCGTTAATAAACAAGGACGATTCCGCAGGTGGACAAGTTTTTGGAGGAACTTTGCCAGCTGACGAAGGAAGACGAGCAGGAAAATCATTTTGGCACGATTATTGGCAGGTAAATGACGAATCGATTAATCATCGATAATCGAACATTTTTAAACGAGATTTTCGATTTTAAAAGGTGCACGTCGAACGATCTGAAGATGATCGTACGTTTGATAAAACGCGATTTGAGAATCAACGCCGGTCCAAAACACATGTGAGTTTTTTTTGTCTTTTTTTGGTCTGTTGTGACGATCGGCCGGGCGAGTCGAATTCGCTCGACGATGAGTCAATCGCAGCCTTGAGACATTTTTTTTCTTTTTTTTTGCGCTCTATTTTTTTTCGACTTTGTCTATTTCCCTTCCGGTTGCGACAGACTCGAGGCGGTACATTCGGACGCCTATCGAGCGTACCAAGTTTCGAACGACCTCGCCGCGGTGATAGAACGTTGCTTGGACGTCAAGACTTCGGCGAAGGCTTCAACATCCCCTACGAAAATTTTGGGCGATAGCAAAGTTGCTCTATCGCTGATGACTCCCGTTCTACCAATGCTGGTCAGTATCATTTCGATATATTGACCCGGGTTTATCTCCGTAAAAATTACGTTGAAAATCTGTCGCTCGTCACTGTCGCACACTCGTAAATTAAGTAATTTTATAATTCGAAAGAGGAAAAAAAATGTGGACTTTCGACGAAATAAAATTTGAAATTAAAATAGATTTAGCTAGAAAAAAACACACTTGTAAATATGATTCATTCGACCGATCGACGGATGACTCATGAAAATTACAAGAAAGTTTCCAAAATAATACTCGAAATGAAGAATACGCAACAAGATTGAAATATTTCATCAGCCTTAGGAACCAGTTTTGCCTCCTACGAACGTCAAGCATCGGTCGAATTTTGGGTTCGAAACGTCAGAGCTTTATTATTTAGTTACGCGATCGTAATATCGTATATGTTTTCATTATTAAAATTGACCGTCGAGTGTCCATCGATGATGTTAATATTTTCGACAGGCAGAGGCGTGCAAATCTGTGGAAATGGCTATGAAGAAATGTCCGAACGGTATGTTATCGGAGGTAAAGTACGACGGTGAAAGGGTCCAGGTACACAAGCATGGAGCGGAATTTCGGTACTTCAGTAGATCCTTGAAACCGGTTCTACCTCATAAGGTGAAGAAAAATAAATTTTTTAAATCGACGAGAAAATTAATTAATTTTGTCATGCTGGTCAAATTTCGATTTGATCCGATTCTCTAGTAGGAAATATAAGATGTTCCTGTCGAGTTTACGAAACTCTGGTCAATGGGTTTTGTTTTCAGGGAGGTTGGACTAATCGAGGGCTTGGCTAAGGGTTGAAAGAGTGGCTTATCCCTGTTGTACGATATTATTCGATAATCGGAAAAATTTTGTGCCATCGCGATATAAGAACACCGAAGAAAGTCGAGTCGTGACCGACGATACACTTAACTAGGGATTATCCTGGTTGCGAGTTTTTTTTTAGAGCTCAGCCATCCCTATTCGCACGCAGCTTGGTTAGGGGTTGATAACTTGGATGAACTTGGGTATCGACACGATCCACGTGAATAAAATTCTCCTTTCTCGATTCACGAGACACGCTGTGTTCTCGTAGTTTAAATTTTGTTAAACTCTATCCGTTATTTTTTTTGTTATAATCAACGTTTCTCTTTATCGTAATTATCGATGCAAATTTGTCTGGCTCGTATAAAGTAGCCTCATTATTTAAACTAACCGACAGCTGCCTGCTCAATTTAGGAAAGATATCGTTGAAATCTGATAAATTCTCACGGATCCAACCACTTCACCCTTTGTTGATTCTTATCCTTAAGAATTGGAGGTCACGTGGAGGGTGAGTTGCGCAAGGGTGGATTGCGGTCATTCATGGTGGTTCTCGGTTTCAGATCAAACTCTTCAAGGATTACATACCGAAGGCTTTTCCAGACGGGGATGATTTGATTTTGGACAGTGAAATACTTATGATCGACACGAAAACTGGACAACCGTTGCCCTTTGGTTCTTTAGGAAAGCACAAGGTAGCTCGATCGTTTCAAACTCAAAACAAAGAGCACTTTGAGTTAAAATCATTAATTTGTTCTGTTTTACTGTTTACAGAAACATGAGTTCAAAGACGCTAATGTTTGTCTCTTCGTATTCGACTGTATGTATTACAACGGGGATGTTCTGTTGGACAAGTGAGTCCTTTGACGCGAAGGGTCAATTTTTTGTAGAATATTGTTAATGTGGATAATTCGTTCCATTGTTTCCTGATAATATTATTTATCGTTTTATTTTACAGACCGATGAAAGAACGTCGAAAGATCTTGGAGGATACAATGACGATTATACCCAACAGGATAATGCTTTCGGAGGTTCAGGAAGTTCATGTAAGTATCATTTATTGAACAAAGTTCAATTCATGAATTAATGAAAATTAGAAAGATTTTTCAGTAAAATATTAATCTCTGTTCCCAGGATCCCAAAGATTTGGCACAGATGATTGCTAAAATATTAAAAATGGGCCTCGAGGGATTAGTCCTTAAGGATATGCACGTACGTATATTTACAACCTTTAATTTCGAAATTTGTATAAATTTCCTGTTATTGACCGAGTGGCGTTGCAGAGTTTATACGAGCCCGGACGACGCCACTGGTTAAAGGTAAAGAAGGATTACTTGTTGGATGGTGCGATGGCGGATAGCGCAGATCTCGTCGTGCTCGGCGCTTGGTACGGCACAGGACAAAAAGGTTTGCCTCTAGACCGACGACTCATTAACAAATTTTCCCAAAAAATTTATTTAATATAATTTTATTTACAACTCAGGTGGAATGATGTCAGTTTTTCTCATGGGGTGTTACGATGTCGATACCGATCTATGGTATACGGTTACCAAGGTAAAATTACATTTTTAAAAATAATTATCTTTTTTAATCAATGAAAAATTAACGATATTTTGTGATGAAAGGTTCACACAGGTCACGACGATGCGACTCTCGCGAGGCTCCAGAACGAGCTCGATATGAAAAAGATCGGCAAGGATCCAAAACTCGTGCCGGATTGGTTGAAAGTGAACCGACCGATGGTTCCGGATTTTGTTGCTAAAGATCCGACGATACAACCCGTCTGGGAGATAACGGGAGCGGAATTTACGAATCAAGGTGTTCACACGGCCGACAGTATAAGCATAAGATTTCCTCGAGTAACGAGAATTCGCAATGATAAGAATTGGCGAACGGCCACTTCCTTGTCGGAACTTCGGGATCTCTTCGAAGCGAGCGCGGAATCAATCGACTATCGGACTCTTCTTAGAGTTGACGACGTTGACGAAAAAAAACCAACGAAACTGGACGCTTATTTGAAACCTGGTCCTAGTGGCACTTCGAAATCTCCATCCGTCAGTCCGTCGAAGAAGATCAAGGACGAAGAAATATCGGACGAGGAATCGTCCGATTCTGGGGATAGCGTTGAGCTCAATGGAAAAGTGAAGACACGAACACTGTCAAAGTCGCCGAAAGGGGTGAATGAAATTTTGACGCAATGTAAATCTTGTGCTAATTATTTTCATTGTTTTGTTAACGACTTCCTTCTACACAGAAAAATAACGCAATCTTCGCTGATGTTCGGATTACCTTTAGCGACGATCTTGACAAGACCAAACGCCAGGCTCTTCGGAAAATGCTACAAGCGTATCCTTTTTTTCGTCGACGAAAGCAACAAAAATAGGAATATTTCGTGACGATGCTAAAATCCAAGTCACTCGGCTGTTTCACGGTTTAACTATTATTACAACTAATACAGCTGAAATCCTATTTGTAGTTAATGTCAACGGGGTTAAATGCGAACATAAGTGTCGCACGAGCACGTGCCGTGAAAATTGTATATATACGTCGTTGGAGTGAGGTCAACGAGTATCGAGGGGATATTCGGTAGAACGATACGACCGCGAGTTTAAACTGCAATTAAAATTGTCATTGGGGAAATTAGTCGACCACCTATGGTGTTCGAGCATTTCGTGTTCTATACAACTTGTATTATTCAACGGTCGTTTAACCCGTTGACTGCCAACTACGAGACAACTAGTAGTTTGCGTTATTGTCTAGGGCACCAACTACGAGTTATCTCGCAATTTTAAAATATGATTAAATTAAATTAACTTTTTAAAACCGGAATCCTGAAAAGTATCATCGCAGTAAAGGTGTTAAAACTCAATCGAGACACGGTCGTGGTAAATTTTCAATTAATTTTCATACGGATTCGAAGGTTTCTCGATAAATTGCTAATTGGATTTTGCCCGAAGATAAAAATCATAGAGAATAACCAAATATAAAAATACAGAATATTTTCGCAAACTGAAGCGAGAGGGGAGGGTCATTATAAAGAGGGCGTATCATCGACGTACGTTTACTCACTCGACGGAAATAAGGGTGGCTAACTTTCCCCGTGGGATCATTTCAACATCTCAGCAGGTTTGGTGTCTCACGGGACAACCCTAAAAGCGACCCAGCATCTTTTTAATGTTACACACAGGACTGACAAAAACTTAACCGGCTATTTTTCATTATTTCCTCGTTATCGACTTTTTTCTTTTTCCTTGACCAAACGAAATATTCATCGTCGATTTAGTAACGGAGCTAGGGTACTCACGGGTCGACAAATATCCGAAACAACGCACGTTGTACACGGCACTCGTGAACTTCCAGCAACAGTTCTACACGTAAGTAAACTTACAATTTTTGTTTTTTATCAAAATACAAAAAACATTATTTTCTCCAAAAGTTCGATCGTTCGTAAAAGAAATCGATCAAAAATACTATTAACGAGTAAAATGATAGGGGGTTGGATTTGTTTGACTAGTTCTAAAATTTCTGTCGAGTCCAAATTGTGAAAAATCGAATCCATTATCGTGTGGCGGATCGACCGTCGTCCCTCTTGCGCCGGATCGCTCAAAGTTGAACTACTAGGGGGAAACGACAATCTGCAAAGTTTGCACTCGCTCGTGTTTATCCAAACTTGAGCTCGGTAATAGTGTGTATAACACCATTAACATCTAACACGATTAACTCGGTCATCCGGTCGCCCCATTACTGCTTCTCGAGCAGTGGTCCAGCGAGCTACGGCCTTCCGCTAACGTTTACCTATCCGACCCACCTGTGTACCAATTTCCTATGTCCACCCGTATGTTGCTCAATATAATTCCACGCATACCCTTCAGCTCCGATAATATTACGATTCGACGTTTGACGTCAGCTACATTTATTCAAAATTCGATCGAAAATATATGAGGGAAAAATAAAAAAAAAACAATCCGAAAAATATATTTAAAACAATTATGAATCGAAGAAAATCATTGATCGAATTGTTTCAGGATTTTCCAGAAGTACCGAAAAAAGCGAGACACGTGAATTATTCTTGGATCGAGGAATCCATTGCTGAATCGCGGGTCCTGGATGTCTTGCCGCACGCGGTGAAACTGCTCGGTGTTTATTGCGATTGTCCTTGCCCGCATTGACGACGAGACCCTCGTCGAACGAACGGAACTCGTTGACGACGTATCGCACCGTCGTACGAGCTTTCAAACGTATCTACGATACCTTAAAAGATCGTTCTATTTCGAGATGTCCTCGTTGACGAAACCATCAGTCGCGAGGCTCGCTGGAGTTGAATGCACAGCCTCATCACCAAACCAGACGTCCTATCGGGCTTCAGATCGATTTCGTATCGCTGATGATGTAAATTTAATATGCGCCGTAATTCGAGTATCGAAGCTCGAACTCCCTCTATTCACAAATATTGTCAAAAATACTTTTACAAAAACTCTCGAGAGAAGTTTAGGAAAAATAAAAATAATATTAATAATATTCGAAAATGAGCAATTAAATTTGTAACGCATCGTCGTGATGTCACCGATGCACCGGCTATTTTCGAAATATTTAAACGATCAAAGAAAAATAATGTTTAATTTAACACACGCTTTAAAAAATTGTCTCGATGGTGCGCTCGATTTTTTTTGTGGTTAAGTTTGGAGAAAGTCTTGGTATTTATATGATGGGAATTTTATAAAGTCATTTATATTTATATATATATAAATATATACCTACCTCCAGAATTATTGTCAATTGTATATAATACGTGTAGAAACGCGATGTCGTTCATTGGGTAATGAATTATACGATTTGATATCGTGAATTAATTAACGACGTGATATTTTTGATAAAACAACGAGAGTGATGGGTTTTTCTTATTGAAAACACTTAACCTGTTGAAAATTGTAATTGGTTTTGGGAATAAATGTACGTCGAGAATGAATATCGATATGTATTTCACTATTCTATGAGTAAGTTACAGGTTTTCTTCGTAGCGCTATTTACGCTCGTATTTGTTTTTTTTTCTTTTGCTTACGATCTTTACAGTAAGAGCAGCAATGTAATATCGAATGGATTCAACGCTTCGTTGATCGTTTTTTTAGGGACTACAGCGAGATATTGTTAATTTATTTCGTGAATGCGTATTAACGAGAATAAAGCTTTTGGGAATTGAGGAAAGGACAATGAAATATCGATTGCTAAGCCCTCTTATTATTAAATATAATCCAGAATCCTAATTAAGATGGCTAACTGTTGCAACTCGCGAGGGCATATACACGTCAACAAGACTCGACGAACTGCTCGAGTGTACTAAAATTTCAACCCCTGTAACCTTTGCAAGTGGACCAAAATAAAAAGGATATCTTTGAACCGAATCAAAGTGGATATTTCGGACGAATTCGAAGCTAACCAGTCCTGATAGAACGATAAAAAAAGGACACATCGTTCGCGTTTTCCCGAATGGGCGAGGGGGAAAAATTGGATTTGTACTGAAAACTACCCCAAGGAAAAAACAGCGAAGATGGATACAATAATTGATCTCCGTTCGTTCGTACTTTGTCTAACGGGTTGATTGACCCCATTTATCATTTTAATTGCACTACATCGATTAACACCTAATTTTTCTGGGAGGATAAAAGGTTCAGGGCGCATATGGGGAGAAGGGAAAAAATATAATTCTCTTCTTAGTAAATGCCATCTTCGAAAAATTGGAGACACGTGACTTCTTTTTTTGTTTACTTGCCGAAGCAAGAAACCGCGTTGAAGGCGCATTGTTTCCAATAACTGCGCTTGCGTTGCAGGTCACCGATGTCCATTTGATTTCGAAGACGCTTGACTACCTGTTTCGTGAAAAGATAGTTGATAAGGGCCGTCTCGATACTGCCGTCATCGTCGACCAGCTGAAAATACAAAATTCTCCATTGAACAAGATTTTCTATTCGAATTACCTAAATATCCTAAATTCCTCCCCTATATTTTTATGCCAAGAAGCTAATCACAACTTCTTGATTAATTAGCCGATGATTTCGTCCTATTTAGGTATTATTATCACGTGCCAAACTCAGTCTGACACGTGGGCTTAGTGCGTAGCCCCATTATTCGTTACGAGCAAAGCGTACGTGGGGGTTGTATACAATCTGAACTCGTACGCTCCAAAACACCCTTACAACTTCTCAAAGGGTTTCTTACGAAATACGGAAGTCGTTGGATAAGGACGTACACAGGATGTAAACATTTTGCCCAAAGGATCGAGACGAGTCGATGTTTGAATGTGCAACGTGACTTTCCAGCGTCTTCTCCCTTTGCAAATATCCGCACAGATAATAATCCGGCTGCCACGGGGGAAATCGTCATCCTGCGACACAGTGGGGTACGTCGATATACGAATAATATTACACGAAGGAGCATCCTAGTTCGTCGAGGATATTCCACTGCCTACGTATTTACATCATTTATACGAGACAGAACAAAATTGACTTTTTCATCCTCGAGGGAAAGATTATTGATATTTTACGTGTTCGCGATAAGAAGAAGTAAAGGGGTTGAAAAATCTGTCCCAGCATCGTAGTAAAAATCTAGGATATAAATTCAACTCGAGACGTCCTAGTTGCCATTTTCTTATCATCCCTTACGAAAATCTAGACCGAGATTTACACATAGTCCCATCGGGGTAAAGAAGCAACGAGAGATCTTAATTTTGTGGGATGCGTGTAAGCCTCTTTAGGCGCTTGTAACAGATTTATGTACGATACCATCGTCCTATTTACTATTATTACGATCTCCCTCTCGTGTAGCTTTACGTAAAACTCGTATATAAAGAATGTCGATTTGCGAGAGAGACTTCTGACGTAATAAAAATCTGGCGACCCTTTTCTCCATTCCGCCGGGTAAACCACCCTCTATGTATATACACACGGACTCTAACCACATAATATCTTACACGTAAAACCACCTCTGGCGTTTTCAACATCCTTCGAGATTTACGACCCCCACCACCATCCCCACGATACTTCTCTATGCCTCTCTAGTGCTCTCCTACATTCCACCGGAATAAGCCGGCTACTTCGCTATACCCTTACTGTTTACTCTCACCCCTGAGAGGCTCGCTGCGTGTTACGCCACGTATATCTCGTTTCGACCTTCTTACTACGCTCTTGGTTTATATCTCGCGGGTCAAACGGCTGGAAAATCGATCCGTCTTCGATCGCACGGATCATCAGATTTTTCCACGAGTATCGCTATTGTATCGAGTTACGAGAAAATCGAATATTGCGAATTACATTACGTCGGAAATATTTCTTCTCGGGAGACACCTGTAGCTTATTCTCGAAGCAACTTATTTTGTCGAGAACGAGAGAGGGAGAGTGAAATTTATTCAATTTTACTTCGTTTCGATTTACACGAGAGGGAGGGTGACAACTTCGAGCGGAAGGAAATATTTACCCGCTTCATCGTTTTCAATGGATGTCTCTTTCGTACGTGTAACGATCGTTTTACGATCGAACAAATATTTTTAAAGAGAATTCTTTTGTATTTCTTATTTTTTCCCAACGATGAGAGAGAACGTGTGCGTTAACGTAGAATATTGTCGAACGCTATGACTGAACCGGATATCGCGTTGGCGAGGAACGTTTGCGAGGAAGATAGAAAGCTGTAGAATTCGTACGAATGAATCCTGAATCTCGAGGAAATCTTTGATCGAATCTCGTTCGCATCAACGAAAGAGCTTCGTCGACGAGGGCGAAGGAAGCGAGAGGGTCGGCTTCCTCGCGTTTACCCCGCGCAATCAAGATGCGAATTGGACCGTGAGCGAGGACCAGCGCCCTTCGTCACATCGGCTCACGTTTCATTGCATCTTTAATAAGATCGAGAATTCGAAGAACGAACAAAAAAAACGACTGTCGAAGAGCGAAGGAAGAAGAATCGTCGACTATTTTCATCGTGAGATCCGTTATCGATAAACTCGCGAACGATTCAAAAATTTCTCTTAGAACGATGGAATATGACATCGTCGTTGATGAATAGTCAAAAATTCTTGGTAGAAAGCGAGAACCTCGGACTTTAGTTGGGCGAACCTTTTTGTTCACTGAAAAAAAAAAAACTTTATTCGTATTTCCGTCGAATTGTAAAATTGTAAAAATTGTACGCGACCTGGTCCAGATCGTGCGAGAAGTAAATTATCAAGTTATTCGTGTGGTTCTTGCGTCGCGTTATTTATTTTTTATTCGCGTCGACGAAAAATCGAATTTTTGTTTACGAATGCGAAAAAATCTGACTTCGTATCGCGATGCCATTGTTAATCCGCGATAGCTATAACGCGACCGGCTGAGGGACAATGTGACGGGGTACGTCGAGTACGCGGAGGTAAAGCTTGAACTATGACACTTTCCTCGACCATATAGTACGGTAGAGGGCGCGCGACGTAACCCCCGCGCAGTTGCAATTTAATTAACGAGCTGCCATATACAACGCGTCACCTAAAAATTTTTCGCTCGACTGAGGATAACGCCATCGTCAATTCTCTTCATCCCCCGTTGAGCTCGATACGCACGCTACGTTCAATTATACGATCCAATACGAAACATGTATCGAGGTTCAATATCGACGATATTCGATTATGGAAAATTCATCGCGCGATAAATCTCAAAAATTTTCTTCGTAGTGCTTTTTTTACCGTCTAATTCCCAGTCGTACCTGTGGCTGTTGCGTTTGGGAAGGAGGCTGATACGTTTCGATAAGATCGAATGTATAATAAATGATGGACGAATTTGGTCGAATCCAATATCGAAGGGATGAAGAAAATCGAATAAGTGTGGCGAGAGTCGATCGTCCCGTGGATCAAGGTCAGGGGGTGGTTTCCGACCGAGAGTTCAAACAAGAAACGTCCCGTACGAATGGCTATCATTCCCTCGAACGCGACAAGACGAATGGACGATGATTAATAATTCCGACGTCTAATGGGAAAAGGTCTTTCGGCAATCGACTCAAATTTTCCTCGTCTCGTTCACGAACCTCGACCTCTTTTTTTTAACGATAGAAAATATATTTATTTCCAGCGGGAAAATCGATGCTTCGTACGATTTATCAACTTCTTAATATCGCGTTTATCTCGGTCTCTTATAAAAAAAAAAGAAATAAATTTCTTTTATTTACACTCGCGACGTGATGAAATTTGTTTTCTTACGAATTACATTTTTCCTAAATTTAGATAATTTAGATTTTTCTTTTCCGGACAAGATAATATCGTTCGACTTTAACGTTTTTGCGATACGAGAAAAATTCGTTTACTCGCTTAAGCGAGTTAATTCGACTGGCTATCTCGTTGTGCAATCTGCAGTGAGTACCAATCTCGTTTATTCCGTATCGTTCGAGAGGACGAGGGCAGGGGTAGGAGAGTGTAAGGGTTGGTACACGACGAAGAATTCAAGTTTTACGCAATATCGTTTTCGTGCTCGTGGGAAGTGGCGAGTGACAGAGATAGTTCGGGGGTAGTTCGCTCTATACACGTGAAAGTACACACACACGTTTCCTCGCGATACAATTTTGTATGCGCGCAAATACCTACGAATGAAAAGTTCCATCCTACCTCGGGTCGTCCTCGCTGGGGACACGTTGATGCTATTGGTTCCAATGTACTATACATATATACCATATAATCGAGCTTCTTCTTTTTCTCATCACCGGTTCCACTTTCTCGCTCGAAAAGGGTAAGCGAGCCCGAACCTATTTCCATAAAGTATCGTTATACGGGGTGAGCGAGCTCAACATCCGGAAACGACGATCCTTTTCCATCGGCGAACCCTCTTCTGGCTTCTCGATTTTACAAATCGTACGAAAAAAGTACCAACGTATGGTCGTACCACCGTGCGACGATTGAAAAAAAAAATTAAAAAGAACGAAATCCATGTGAATAGGAGGGAAAAAATTGACCCGGTGGCTGATTCGACGCTACTCGTTTCAAGTTTCCTAATTTCCATGAACGAGCGACGATTAAATTTGCAAATTGATCGCATCGTCTTTCTCAATGCCCGTAAAATTGACAAAATCGCGGTAAAAAAATATCAAGACGAGTCATAATAATTTATCGAGTAAGATGCAGATAACTAGGGGTAAGTATATTTTTTTTTTCACCGAAGCAAAAAGATAGTAAATTGTGCACTCGATAATTATTTCCCGTCACATCTGCGACACCAGTGATTTTATACAAGCTTTGACAAGATTGTCAGCTTTGTGCTTTTAATCTAATCGAATCGAGAAGAGATAAGGGTAACTATTTTTTTAGGTCGCGTATGCGTTTTATTTTTTTTCTCTAAGCCGTATATATATATACATGTACGATTCGTAGAATTTCTTAGCAAGAACGCAGTTCCATCCAGATGATTTTTTTTAATCTTTTTGTTAATTAAGCGAGATTACGTTAAGCTTTGGAGAATCCTTTACGTTCTCACAGCTCGTCAAACGAGATGCATGCCGACGCATCGAAACGTTTCATCGCGGTGAATCCCTCAAGCTTTGTGGCTATTCGGCTTGCGCAGTATTTGTGATTTGCAGAGGTAGAGCTTTGGTAAGCTGCCACATACGACGATAGGGAGGGGGAAGAGGTGGGGGGAGGGGGTCAGCAGGAATAGCATCGCGCTCAGCCCGGTGTGACGGGAACGCGGAAGAGCATTGAAACCCCGTGGTTCGCCACTTTGGCGGGAGACCAGCTAGCTCGTGACCCTCGTAGGATTTAACAAAGGATTCTCGTCAAGGACTCAACGCCCTCTGGCATTTTCGGCAAAATTTGCAAATACCTACGAAAACGATAGAAACGAATTCTTCAGACTCGTATTTCGATTAATTATCGTGGGTGACACGGTAATGAATTATTAAAAAAATTCATTTTATCATTTGAAAAATTATTTTTGAAATTTAATTGAATAACAAAAATGTTGAAAATATGGGACATTAATTTGACCGTAGACAAAAATCGAATATTTCCGGGGTGTGAGAGTCGATATTTACGCTGACCATGCGCAAAATAAAGAGCGAATCGAGGACGAATTTTCGTTTTTCCGGTCTTCTCTCGTTTTTATCGCTCGAACGAGTTCCTTAGTCGGGCAAATAAATTGCTTTTGGGATACAGTTTTTTTTTCTTTCTTTCAGATCCTGAAGTCACGGGCAGTGAAACAGCGACGGGTACTTCGTCACATTGGTCGTGTAGCGAGCGAGAGAAAAATGTACAGTCGGCATAAATCCTTGTCCCGCGCGAGTTCGCGAGAAGGGGGTCCTTCTCTCTTCTCTCTTGGAAAGTCGAGTAGGCCTCCCTCGAACCGAGAAAAATGTACGAACGAACGAAGAGATCGTAAAAGCTCTCTTATTGCCGGATTCTTCTTATCTCGACTGGTTTTTTTTGTTTATCCGCGATCTCGAAACGGAGATTCGAGAGAAGAAGAGAACTTTCGTGAAATCTCGACAATTTTTTCGAATCTCGTACAATTTTATAATCGTATCTTATTATATTATTTTGTTGACAATATATCGTCAACCTCGCTTCTACCGTTGAGAAATCACATCGTCTAATCATCAGGAGACGCAGGGTGGATTTTAATCTAGGAAAAAAGAAAAAAGAAAAGAAAAAAACGTCACCGGTCTCTGGAACAAGAGTCGCGTTACAGACGAGCTCCGCCTCGGTACAACGCGACTCTAACGAGTTATCGGATATTACATGAAGTATACGATGACGAGAGAGAGATAGAGAGAGAGAGAGAGAAACACACACACACACGAGAGGGTGGAAATAATGAAAGCGTAGAAGTGAAAAAGAAAGAAACAAAAATAATAATTACGACTAGATTCGCGTCACGAATGCAAATAGATAATTAAATTTATTCGAACATTCCCACCCGTCCACCCTCCGACAAATAAATCGTCCGTACAATTTTCATTTTCACTCGGCCTAGCGCGATTAACTTTGCCTGAAACTTTTCGTCGAAGCTGCCTCGCTAATCGCGATAATTAATTGGGCTCTAGGGAAAGAAACTCTCGCCGACTGTATATTTTTTTTTCGTTTGTTTTGTTTTCTACCTTCGAGGCGCAAATACGTTTCTCATTAATATTGGCCGTACGGAATCAAAAGGGTCAGGACGAGATTATCGGAGTTTCTGGCCCCTGGCGGCGCGAGTTGGGATTCTTTTTTTTCATCTCGTTAAAGGAAGAACGAACGAGTATACAAAAAAAAGTGTACAAATCGACCGGCTTAAGATCGTCGTAACTTTGATTAATTATCGAACAATTAATTTCTATTTTATTGGTACGATGATAAAAATAGATCGTTAGACGTCTCGCAGTAAAATCGGAGTTGATCGCGTTGGTCGTGAATTTTTCGCACGATTTTTCTATGCACCAAGACTTATTTTAACGGCGTGACTACGATCGCGGTATCGACTGTGAGAATTTTATACCAGAATACGTTTTTTTTATATCCTGAAACATCCACCGGAAAATCTTCGTATGACAATCGCTATCGAAGCTGTCGGTCGACGATATCGTCGGGACGTTATCGTCCATAACCGTTATCTTTACACCGTGATAAAACGCGTTATTCATCGAAATCATTACGGATAACTGAATAAACTTTTACAACGAGAAATATCTCGATGCAAGGAGAGGGATTGAAGAGATTCGCGGTGAAAACATTCGAAGGGATTCGAAGCGGCAAGAGTATCGATGTTGCATACAAATTCATCCGTTATATAGATATATATATATCTCGATAACGATCTCTGATAGCGACTAGAGCGGAGCTTAGCGTAAAATTTCTCGCTGGGAAAACAAAAAATCGGTCGAGCGTATATCGAAAAGCTTTATCGGTTCGCCGACCGTTATATCTTATCGGAAAAACGCTTCTTTCTATGTTTCATAAAGTACGCGACGAATAATGCCTCGCGTGGAATAAACTTCGATCCGTAAAACAGAAAAATTCACGAATGCAAAAGTTATTCGTTCGGTTCGTACGCGAGACGAGAGTCGAAGAAAACACGAACTTATTTTTCAACGGGTAAGAAAATATATGCGGTACGTCATAAATTCAGAACGCTGTCTTTTCCGATTCATAATTCAAAGTGACGAGAGAGACGGAGTGGTCGCATGGAGACTTTTCGCAAAATATTTCAGCAGCCACTTCCGTTCGTGCGAGGAATTGGCTATGAAAATGAAATCAGCCAAAAAGCCTTTTTCCGGGTCCCTATGCATAAATTTTTGGTTTCGCTCCGACGAGAGTTATCCGTGCGTTGAAAATCGAGACGAGGGCTTCCTCGACTATCGAACTCGACGGTCAAAAATCACACATGCGTGAATAATATTCCAACGAAGTTTCGAAAAACCGAAAAAAACGTTTTTCTTTTCGCTTATCGGATCGTATTAATCATTCTTCGTCTCTTCAAATAATAAAACAAAAAACAGAATGAAGACAAGTCGCGAATTATCAATTTTTCCAAAATTGTCGATTTTTCTTTACAACCCTCGAAGTGTCTTTTATCAAAAATAAATTGTCTGTATTCGTAAACGCGAATCTATGATAAATTTTAACGTCGCGTGAAAAGCTAATCGGGGCGAACATCTGTGCCGAAAAGCGGTGAACGTGAAGAAGCCTACGTTGGGAAAGGGCGAGTACGATCGTTTGTTTCGAAAGTTCAGCCACGTATACTAATATCGCGCGATATTCTCTTTCGAAATTTACGAAACGTTCCACGATATGAAAATGTATTTTTACCCTCCGTGGGCGTCACGTGCGCGATATGACGTTCCATCCTCGTATATTATTTGTATTCTCTATTTTGTGTTTTTTTTTTGTTCGAGCGTAGCTAGAAATTTATTTTTATCGTCAGCGACGAATGCATAATTTTTTCGTCGGTTCGTGGCTCGTGAAACTGACGCGACGCTCGAGAATGATCCGTAAAACGCGCGGTTACTCGTTTCAGATCGTGCTCGTTGGCCTCTCGACGCACCCACGCCGTACGTTTCTACGGCGCAAGCGCGATTGTCACGAACGTCGCCTCTGAAATTCGGCTGCTTATTTATCAACCTCGATAAACCCACCCCTTGTTTGCTAAGCTAATATTTGTTTACTAAGATACCAGTCGGTCAAAATGTCATAGGTAATTGCCGTGAATATTCAAATAATCGTCAAGCGATCTTCCACCCTGACGTGAATCACTCTTTTTCCACCCCTCGTGACGGAAAATTTTCATCCCTAATTTTGACAAGGTTGAACTCTAGGGCTGGCTCGGAGGCGAATAAACGAATTAATAATCCAGATGCGTGGAAAATCGTTCAGATTATTTTTGTACTCACGTCAAGCTCGTTGAGAAATCTCTCCTTGTCCGCGACGGGAAGTGCGACGGACAGGCTCGCGATAGCGACGAGAGCGACGAAAAGAAAAAGGGTTATCCTTGATGTCATCATTTTTCTATCTGGAACATAAACGATTTCAATCATAAATTATCAATTAATTATCAATGTTTGTTTTTTTCACGTAATTTTCGATTGCTTTGTTTTTTTTATATCGTTTTTCATTACGATGGAAAACCGATATCTCGAAAGGGTAATGTCGCGATGTCGCGTTTGAATGTTGAATTATGGTCTTGGGCTGTATAAATTTCATTGCTTCGATTAATATTCATCGATGATTCCGACCGAAGTGACGAATTATCCGATGCAATATCCTCGATGCTTCGGTGTGGTAACCCATAAATTTGACATTTCCGTCTGCTTGTTGGTGCGTTACCTAATTAAGTAATTACCACTGACAACCGGGTATGAGAGAGAGGGAGGGAGGGAGGGATGACGCTTGATGCAGATCGTGTGGTAAATGTCTAACCAAGGGAAAACGGAGCTTCTAACAGTTTCGTGATTACTAAAACCACATAGAGGAAACGTCTGACAAGCATGATCAACACAAACGGATTCTATTCGGTACACACAATTTCTCGACTCGCAGAAATCGACGAAACAAATTTCTCCAAAGTTGTAACGATCAATTATCCGAGGCAAATCAAATTTATGGCTGATTGCGAGTTTATGGGCGATAATAATTTTCGCGTATAATTGCTTATGCGCGGAATATTCATTGTTCATCGTATCCACGTTACGATTAAATGGTCGATTAATTAATTAATTAATTGATTATTATCGTACCAGACGTATTAACTGATCGTCATGGAAAGCGATAATTCACGTTAATTTATGTTCGATAACCTCGTATTATCGTTTCCATCCACGATTCGTTAGAATATCATCATCGAGCAATCTGCGAACGACTATGCTCATTCACGTTTTATTAAATAATCAAATTACTTCGTAATTCCATTTCGACGAATGAAATTTAAATTTTGTGACCGACGCGATAATTACGAAAAATTCGCGTTACCGTTTTCGGAGAAATAAATGTTTCATTAAATAAATATATTATAATGTTGAAGAAACGTATCTTGCAGGAAGTCAATGTAAAAGATATAATCGAATTATAATGTTAGGGTGTATTCTCAATAGGGAGCTTTCGAGCCCTAATGGCTCTTTTTTAACATAAATCGTCAACACGTTTTTTTTATTTTCGTGGAGAATTTTACGACCCCGCGACTACGGTGCTTTCCGCAAAATATGACTAATGTACCTATTAAGAGAGCGAGCGATGCGGAAATTTCATCGACCCTGCCCGCACGCGAAAATCTTTCTCCCCAAGATATCATTATCCTCCACGACGAGCGAGAGAGTAAGAGAGAGAGCGTGCAATTAGCATTATTTTAGCTAATTGATCGACGTGATCTGATAATTTTCAGATCGGAAATGAGACTCGTTAGCAGACTTTGAGGTTGGAAGCTCGAAGGGGTGGTTAATGGAAATCGCTATAAAGACTTCATTTATCTCTGTATTGTTTCACGATAAAATTGAAAAATGGCTAAGAATTAATTATTCTTTTATAAAATTAGTACGATCCGGCGATGCTCGAAAAATAATTGTAGAGCTTGAAAAATGGGCGCTTTGGGTTACTTCGGGACTCATTAATAATGATTAAGGCGATGGGAATAAGGGAAGACGATTCTAAAAAAAAGAACTCATTTTTTATATACCACAGGTTTTAATAGAGAGATAGAATATTTACAGCACGAATTACTACGCGTCACGCACTGTCTTTCTCGCAAGGTACACCTAAAACTTTATTGCTACGGGATATACACGGAACGTAACGCACAAGTAGGTACGACGTGTTAAAAAAAAGCCTCCGGATATTTGATAAAAAATAAAGAATAAAGGTAAAAAACGTACGACGAAAGAACGTAATCCCAGGGCTTTCTCCGTGAAACGACAGCTTTCTTATAAAACCCCCTGAGATATAAAAGCCATACATTAGGTGTATACAAAATCCTAACATCGTGGTTATAAAGTCGTCCGACGTTCGCGAAGCTCCCTCTCATAAAGTCGATAGTCTGTACACATGTACGTAATTACATCAAGGTTTGCACAGCTCGTAAGAAGTACAAACAGTAGGGCTCGATGTATCTCAAAATTGCTTTTCTCCATCGCAAACGAAATTGGAAAAATATTCGTCAAACATATTTTTCGATTAAAAATATTTTCAAAAACGAAAAACTGTATTTTCTCAAATGTGAATTACCATTTTTACTCGATTATTCGATAAAATATTAATGTCTAAGAATTAGGTGAATTAAGAAACGACGAATATCGAATAAAAAAAAAATTTACAAACTTTGTCTGACCAATATTGAGCTAATCTACTAGCTACTTCCCTAGAATTTTATTTTTACCGAAATAAAATGTCACCCTCTTTAAGAAATCAGTGTACCGCGGTGAAACGGGATAAGAGGAAAATCAAGTCGAATTATCCCTCGTATGGTGAGAATTCAGGGGTGGAAGGAGGGGTGAAAAACGGATACGAGGTACTCGTATGCAGAGCGATTCGATGAAAGCCCATTCATCAACGCGAACTTACTTAAGCGCAACAGTTAATCGACCGAGCGCTTTCAGGCTTCGCGATACGCTCGCCCGGTTCCTTCCAACCAAACTCACCCCCTCCCTTTCATTCATTCGCTTTCGGCATTACGTCGACCCCGTAATACCCCCCAGAGCGTCACTTCCAAGCTCTTTAATACACGATAATAAACGTTATGTATACGTATACCTCCCTCTGTGTAGAAAATCACGAATAATGTATCCCAAAAATATGACATTGAGCCGAGAGAGGAAGAGAGAGAGAGAGAGAGAGAGAGAGAGAGTTATAAAGTTTTCGCGATAAGAATGCAGAGCCGTGTTTTCGCACTGAGCAAAAACTCAGACGTTTAGTTATTCTTCCCTCGATACAAACAAAATGCAAGTTAGGAATAAAATTATCTATATTTTATTTTCCACTGTTTAAATAATTTTTACAAATCAATTTTTCATAACAATAATATATATTTTTTAAATCGAAAGAAATTACTGCAGACACGAAAAATCGTCCAGACGTGTCACATGATAAGTTTAGAAACGCGATAATAATTTATTCGTTTGTTTCGCTCGAGCTAGCGAGATCCTGACTCGATCATTCTCTAAAGCAGCTACACCGAAGTTGACCAAATATCGTAAATAATTAATTCTTACGATTGTTCAACTTTTCGTACAACCGTCAAATTTTCAATTATAAATATTTTACATAATTTTTCATTTATGAATAAAATAATAAATCGATGAAAAAAAACAAACAAAAAAGAATCCACGTGACATAAATATCGTACCTGATCAATACGATTATTGCCTCGTATACTTTTAGCCAAGTGGTCTCGAGAGCAGATTTGCGAATGGATCGGAGAGAAGGCGTATGACGGAGTCGTTAATCAGCGATCGTATCAACTGTGCTGGGTAACGGGGATTCCGGTGATGTCCGTGGTGATGTCGGGGTAGGTGCCAGTACGGTGTCTCGACGCAGCTATGACTGAGCTTGGAAGCACGCGACCACTTTATATCCCGGCGCAACGAGGGTGTCGAGGGACGGTCCCCCTGTTGGAAGGTTGATGGTGGGGTGGTAGTCGCGCGGGAAGGAAAACTCGCCCTATCTTCGTTGTTCTCATCGCGCGCACCAACCCTCAAAACTCACCCCTCTTCTCTCGCGAAAACGCAACCCCGCAAACAAGTCTTCCTCTCTCTTTTCCACTACCCCCCTCCTTCGTCAAGTACCCCACCGAAGCAACAGGATAAGTGAACGTGCCGCGCGTGAACGATGCGTTTAACTTTCGTAACTGTCTCGTTGCGATCAAATTTACAAATCTGTTTTTTTTTCTTTTTTTTTATTATTAAATTTTTCGTCCTGCGTTTGACGCGTCGATGGTTGATTATTATTTTTCAACGAGATATCTCGTCGAGGACCGCGCTTCTCGTTTTCTTTTTTTCATCGTAGCGAGGACAGCGGATTGGTGTTTCAATGACGTTTGTATTTCGATTTTATTTCAATTCGTTTCAATCAAATGTCGTTTTGAAAAATGGAGTTCGATTCGAAAGGTTTTATTTTTTTGTTTTTAATGAGGGTGTTTTGGTTTTTAGTACGACCTGATTTCGATGTCGATATTTAAATTAGGGGATGATATTGTTATCGATAAATCGAGACGGGGATTGCGTTTATTTTCGTCTCTCGAACGCCTACGCGTTATTTCGAAAAATCAATTGATTTTGTAATGCCACAAAGGGAGGCCCGTACTGTCTCGAGGGCTTTCAAACGTTACATACGAATATATATATGTATGTACAAGCTTCTGTTCCGAACTCGATAATCACGCAGTTATGCAATCAACGGTTTAGTTTAACCAAAATGTCTCTGAGGATCTTATCCTTTGATCCAGTGACCAGGGCGAATATCCGGATAATTGCTGTTGCGTCATATTGACACCCTTTGTCGAGCGTGTCATACAAATCGCCAATCGTTTCGCATTTTATTTCCAATGAATTCCGATTCGTTTGTTGAATACGAAAAAAAAACAAAATTGCCAATTATCAAAATCAATAATGACAAAATTTGTTCAAACAAACTAAAATTTTCATGTTTACCCTAAATATATAAAAATTACGTTACAGATTACAACGCCCAGTGAGAGAAGTAGTCTCGAGCCGAATCAACGCACGATTAACAATTTCTTCGTCGTCGTAACTAATTAAAATTTTTTTAATAAGACAGGATTTCATATCGTCCTTGGTCTGAGAGCGAGATACGACAATCGCCAGGGCGACTTTCGTGATTTTCACCCTTTTTTTATACCATTGCAGACCCCCCTTGGGGTCCCGAGAGTTACCTCCGCTTGATTACAACGGCGAGAAAGAATGACCGACTTTCGCGAGGAACCAACGTAAGGGATGAAGAAAAAAGAACGAATTTGTCAAAAATTTCATCGACGCATTCTTAGTACGTAGTGGGGGCAGAGAGAAAATTCTCACGGGAATATCATGGCGTGCGGTGCTTAATCCTCGACCGAGGGAAAATATGGTCGAGAGACGCTTTATGGTACGTATAATATGCGATATATACATATATATATATATATAAGTACATTTACTTAAGCGACTACTTTATGCCTTGCGGATTTAATGCTCTTCTCCTTCTCGTTGCATCGCGAAACGTAGTCTCCACCCTCGCCTTCATTTTTCGCGTTTATTCCGTTTGGAAAAATCTCACTCTAATTTATTAAATTGTATAACAATACGTAAAGAAAGAAAAGATTTATGGTTTTTATCAGAAAAATTGTGTCGACGTTCGAACATCGACTGCCACGCTGAAATGGAGTTTGATATTTTGAATAAATCGTTCTCGATATCGCTCCCCCGTGTCGTCAACGTATACCAACGCGGTATCAAACTTCCATACAAAATGCTACCGGCATGATCGAATGTCCGATACACAAGCGCATCCGCAACAATATGCTTTTCTTACGTACGTATCTCTACGACGGAACGACAGGGGTGAGATAGAAACGTGGTAGTGAGAGTTCGTAATGCAATGTGAAATATCGCGAGACTCGTGAGTAACGCAGTCGCCAAGTGGTATCTTGATATTTCTCTTGCGCAACTTACATCGTAATAAGAAAGAGGAGACGAACGAATCTTGGAATCGTACGATTTTCTCGGCGAACGATGGTTATCAACGTAGATTTGCTTTGTGTTGTAAAAAAGATAAATGTTTCCAGAAATAAATATTTTAAGAAGACACGTTTCTGAAAATGAATCAAACCTTTGGGCTTTATCGAAGATGATTGTATTGACGAAGGGTGACATTGTTATTTTTACACGAGTCGCTAGATTGACGATCGTGATAAATTGTAAAAAAGAAATCATAATTATCGTGATTACGATCAAAGGATTGAGAATGGGGATAACGAACGTTTATTTAATCCTTCAAAATTCGACGACGTTTAATTAATTACGAATATTCCGGTTACACGATTGTCACATTCGGAGAACGAATTATGATTATTGCGCATTCCATGTTAATTCTATCGTATACTGGTAATAATACGAATCCGTTGAGAAAATTAATTGTTACAAATTCGGAAAGTTTGTTTCGAATATCCTCGACACGAAAATTTCTGTCTTTATTAACTATCGACGCGACGATAACCCGTTTGACGCATTCGTTGGGAAAATAGAATTTCAGTCGGTGAATTCAAGAGCTACCGGTCGAAGTTCAAGGTGCTAATCACGGTTCCGATTTCCAGCTTCGATCTGCGGACGAACGTGGAAACTTTATTAGGAGCTCGAGTTTCGTGAAACGTTGGCCAATTAGTTCCTACCGTTGTACGGTTTCGCGCCCATTTGCTTTCCGTCCACGACTGGATCGTATTGTTTCCTAAATACAATCGTGTATTTGGGAAATCGTTTAAATGTTCTTATCACCCACGTCCGTAAAATCATAAATTAGATTTTGTTTTCTCGATTGATATTTGTTTTATTTATTCATCGAAAAAATCGTAAGACTCGTTAGTAACAAATTATTATTTAAAATATAAACACAATTCTTAAAAACTGTAATGATTATATACGACGATCGGCAAATCTCAGTCGGTACGAGAAACTCCGGAGCTTCGAACTTTGCGCGATAAAGTTTTTCGTCTTTGGCCAATATGGAAGAAAACCTCGAAGCTTAAAGACTCGTCGACCGACGGTAAAACTTTTTCCGACACTGCGAAACGCAACGTACCAACCGGTACTGTGGATTTACCGACCGTATTTTTGCACTGCCTTCTCATCAAACCTGAAAAAAGTGCAGTTTTTTCGGTGAAGTGGATTTATAAAATTTAATTCGACAAATCTTTCGGACAAATAATTATTACGCAAATTTTATTATTCTCGAGCGAACGATCAGCAATTTTGCAGAAGAGAATAAAAGTAGTACGCGAGTCTGATTGACTAAAGTTCGAAGAATTTGCGAGAACTATTATTTAATTACCCGGAAATCGTAAATTACGAACGTACCTAACGATTCGTACGAATTAAAAAAAAATATATATCTGTAGAAATAAAATTGCGATATATAACCAAGGCAAAAATTTATTCTCAGCGCGAATTAGCGGGACAAGCGGTCTCGAGTAGATAATTCGCGGCATGCTGAACCAGCCAACACCTACACCTTCGTGCTTTACTCGCCAATAATCTATGCAGAGCTGATTTATGCCCACGGCTCTCGAATATACAAGGCACTAATGGAAACTAAAATAATTATAAGAAGTTTGGTGCGTTCATAAAAACAAAAAAAAAAAAAAAAAACTTTCTCGACTCGTTACTCGATCTGCCCGTAACATAGATTTCCCTGCTTCGAAATAATTCATTCGCACCATCGAGGCGCGTAATCAAATTTTTCATTCGATTCCAATAAAATTGTAAAAAAATGTTTTCAATCAAGTTACAAAAATGCTCAATTTTTAATTCGAAAAAGATTCGTCTCGTGCCAATAAAAATGATTATAAAATGTATCGCTCCATTTAACGTTATCAAAAACCTAAATAAACTACGCCCGAATGAGCAGGCGTTACACAGTTTTTTTTTCTATTTTCGTAGCGAATAGGTTTGATTTATTATTTATAGCATTGTTACGTTTCCGCGAGAGGGTATTTCACGATTTGGCGCACGCAAGCAGCGATCAAAGCACAGGTGATTCACAGAACGTGTGGTATTCATGGGGGTGGTTTTTTTTCTTCTTTTTTCGTTCATCGAACGGGCCGAAAGGTCAGCGGGTGGCTGAGTGCTACGAGAGAAGCCTTTAGAGCTAAGCTCGACTCTCGATATCGTTTCCAAGCCTCGACCATTATCCCCCGCGAAAGCCACAAACCCCGCGACTCGACCACGATCGTGGTGCGCCACTGATCGTACCTTTCGTACGGTCTTTTCCCTCTGATTGACTTCCAGTGTCGCACGATCGCGATTCCCGAGTTCTTTTCCCCATTTCTCGACTCTGTCCTTCATTTACGATTTCTATATCGAGATCTCGCAACATCAATTACCAACGTACATTCTATCGTTATATTTCTCTCACACCTACCTCTCACGTATTTACGCATCGGTGGGAAAATATCGTTCGTATCTTAATAAACAAAATTCGTTTCTTAAAACCGTATCTTTAATTTCGTTAAAAAATAGGGAATTAATTCAATAATTCTTAATCAAAGATACGAATGCGTGTTTGATATTTCTTTTTTGCTAATAGTTACTTAGGAAATATGCGATGTTGATTGATTTATTTTTTTTTCATGACAATTAGATATAGGCAACTGGATAAATGTTACGAGAATGAAAGAAACGTGACGAGAATAGCTCGTGGTCCATTAATTTCGTCACCTCGCAATAAGACAGAAATAAACAAACGATAAACCGCCGACGTTCAATTACGTCCTATATTTATATATACATATATATACATATAAATATATATATATATTGTGCGTAGAATCGATAGCAATGAGAGTCTCTCGTTTAATCGAACACCCGCATCGATTCGGCTAGTTATAATCTATCGCGGTCATAAACATTAATGTCTCTTTTGCCTTTCTCAATTATGATATGGCGCCGCTGTCCTCCGTGTCCTCAGACCTTGAAACGCTCCTGGGACTGACGATACTTGAAAGATACAATTTTTGTTGTTTTTTTTCTTCTTTTCATTTTTTTATATAACCTTTTGAAGAATAAATTCTTGTCACTGAGTCGAATAAAAACATTCCTTCGTCCCTTGACGTTTATCGTCTGGTGAATTTCGGGGAGAATATTTTTGTTTTTTTCATCAGCCACGTCACGTTGTTGAAAAATTCATTTTGCAATATATCAAAATGTGCTCGACATTGTCGAGTTGATTTTTCGTCGACGTTACATTTGTCGATTGAACCATCCTCGTGGCAGCTACTCGGCTGAATGCTTTACTCGTCTCGCTCGACGAGCCAGTTTACCCGCGCAAGCTCGATGGGTTCGCCCACCTGTTACGCGAACGTTAAATCCACAATAACTTCGTGGCATTTGAATAATAAAATCTACAGGTGTCTCGATCCTCGGAGCGGAAAAATCCTAAAACCGTGTGAGAATTTTCTAATTAACTTTTTTTATACGACAACCTCGTAGATAAATTTAATCGATAAAATTTATTTTAACGATAACAATTTTTCATTCTACTTAAAATTGATTTCAAAACGAAGTCGAACGATTGCTCGTGTGAAAAATAAAAATATCATCGATCAAATATTATTGATTTTTGTATATTTCTGGCACGATTAGCTGAGAATACTAATGAGAGCTCAACCGTTCTGTTTCCATCGATGTAAACGTCAGGTACGCGAACGTTACATTCCCGTGGACCGAGCGACACATACGAATTACCCCGTTAACAACTAATACTTCTTCAGAACGTGAAAACAAAAAACTCATTTTTCAAGTCGATTCAATCACCTCGCGCGAAACGTACCGGCACGAACATTAGTCGTTCATTAGGCTGAAAAACGTGCTCTGGCCTCATGACCTTCCAAGTATTTAACGTTCGTTAATTAAAATCGATTGTTTTACTTTCACCCGTGCCACATTGTCCTAAAAATTCATATCGATTTTAGCATTCGATAAAATAGATCAATATTCTGACAATCGCGATTGATCGATCGACGATCAATAATTTTTCCTATCCAAAAATAATTTCCCATGCAAAAAATTTGTCTTCATAGGCAAATGGAAAAGTGACTAAAAGAGCAGGTTTCTCTTATTTTTCCTCGTTGTAGAACGTTAAGAGCAAAGTATCCAGAGCGGAGTTTTAGCATACGTGAAAGATCCGCGGAAAGCGTAGGTTTGCGTGAAATTCTGTTTTTCAACGTAAGACGAAAAATTCTCCGGGGGATTGATAAAACTTTTCGGGAGAAACGTATCGTTCCGTGACGGGCAAGCTGCTTCCCGTGGCTTCGCCGGTACGCCGAGAGATCTGTCATGCTGAGCTGACGTTCTGACAAGAAAGGGAGGTCAGAGAGAGAGGGAGAGAGAGAGAGAGAGAGAAGGAGAAATAGAGAGAGAGAGAAAAGCGTCGTTTTCAGGTCGTCAGATAGCCTTGCGCTCGTATCGGCGTAACGAACTTTGGTAATCCTAGAACAAGAGTCCCGCGATTCGCTACTCCCATAGCAATCCCCAGTACAGTTTCTACAATGACTTCCGCAACTGCCAAACAAAAGAGGGGTCGAGCGAGAGCTGGCTCGAGATAGGTCAGGTCCCCCCCATTTTACGTTATATATAACATAAATTTCCAATTACCCAACAAATTATTCTCCCAGTAGTCCTGCGAAAAATTCTCAAAGCGAAACAAGCTTACCGTAGCACTTAAAGTCTCTCTTTCAATATTATAATTGAAGGTAAAAAGATTCATTTCGTAAAAATATTTGTATCGAGGTAGAGCGAAGTAAAGAAGAAGAAGAAGAAGAAGAAAAAAGAATATTATTAAAACGTGCTCAAAGACGGTTGAGCGAATTGGCTGCTTGAAAGTTTCGCTCGAAAAGACGAAAAATCATTAGAAGCGTCTAAGTGAGGATAATTAGTAAAGACACCCGACTCGTGTTCTCGAGTTTCGCGCCATATGGGAAATCGACTCCACCAGCTAGTCGAGTTATCTCTAAGCAGCAGGTAGGAGTCTGTGTTTGAATCGTGACATCGACAATATGAGACGGAAAAGGACGAGAGAGGAGAAATTACGAGAAAACGTATATATATATATATATATATAAAGAGAACACAAAGTGCCACGGGTTTCCTCTTCACAATTTCACCTTACGCCGACACCTTTCCCGATACCCGGTTTATTACTTCACACTCTCGTCGCTCTTACCCCCGCATCTTCCTTCATTTCTCCCCAACATCCTGGCTTATCTATCTCGCATCCTCGCATATCCTTAACGATGTGTCTACCACGTCGTAGCCACGTCCGATCCAACAGTCTCTCGCTAATTAACACCACCCTCGATCATCCCAATTTATCTCGCCGTTGATGACAAAATTCGTTGAAAAGGATAATCGAGCGAAAAAATTGTGTGTTTTTTTTCGACTAATTTGCAAAGTGCTTTTTTTAATTATTTTTCATCAGAGCACCCCAATAGGGCGCGAAAGTTGGAACCATCAATTTTTGCTGAAAACAATTTATTCGTAAGAATCTTTATCCCGTGTCCCAAATATTTACATATTTTTCGTCGTTCGGATCCTCGCGAGGATTTTTCGACACGTCAAAATATCTCAAACTTGAGAAAACTTCGAGATTTGCCCCGATCCCATGGGGAGACTGATTTTTTTTTGCATACACGTTATATCAATGTCGAGGGTTTATTTGCGTTCCTTTGTTTTTTAATCGAGTATCGCGAGGAACGAGGCCACGCGGAAAAAGGAACGTAGCAACCTGCGCCGAGTGAACAACGGAAGCGATCGCTATGCGGGATAAAAAGAGGGGATGAAGGACTCTTTAATGCACCCCCATGATGATTATACGCGAGGATTCCCCGTGGATGTTTGACCATTTGCCCTCGTCAAAAATTCCTCCCACGCGAGACCGACGAAAGGTAAATGAAAATGGCGAGGACATAGTCGTGCCACCCCTCCTCTACGTACGCACCTCGAGCAGGGCCGCAACCTCGCAGGTGCGTACAAACACACGCATACAATCACATACTTTCCGTACGTTCCTTCGGGAATCCTGCTTTATGGAAAAATCTCAAGTTGTGTGTACCAAACGGAGGCAAGTTTTCGCGCCTGCGTTTCAGCGACCGCCCCGAACGGCGCGCCAAAGTATATAGGTCCGTGCTATCCACCCTCACGCGTCACATCGCACCCGAACTGAATAACTCCTGAACGTCTCGAACATTTAATCACCCACGCACGCTATTATTGTCTCTCGTTGAGCGATTTTTAAACGATCGAAAACAAAGAATATTATACGGAAAACGTAAGAAAATAAACAAACAAAAAAATTCAAGAGAAATCTAAGCTTTAATACGTTATTCGTTGGATCGACGATAAGGATAAAGGAAGAATAATTAAATATCGAACAGTGCGAGGGTGTCGTAAAGGAAATTTAGGAGAGATATAGTTAGTCGAGGGAGAATTAAAATCGCGCGAATTCTTATCGAGACTTATCACCGAGTGTAGAAGGAACGACGCTTGCGCGACTCGAACGAAACCGCGACGTTCGGATAAATCTCGCTACGGTCCGTCTGGTGTCTCCTATTGCCGGCTTCTCACTCATTCGCTTACTTACAAGCACACGTATACACTCTCTGTCTCTCTCTCTCTCTCTCTCACTCACTTTCTCACTCTCTTACACACGAACAAGCATTCGACAACGTAATTCTCTCGTTAGCTCGACCTCTCCTCTCGGTTCGTATCATTCAGTGATTGAATCCAGCCCGTTGAACACGATCTGTTCTCGAGTCGTCTCGGCATCCCCTCAGGAAACGACCCTACGTTCGCGTGGATCTTAACGTGGCAAAAGTGCAAATACGTGAAATATTACGAGTCTCTCGTACGATCGTGCGAATTTTATTTCGGCATGGCCGCGACAACGATATCGTTGATACTGATGGCCGCTATCACGATCACCGGCACCCTCGGTCTCGTTCTACCCAAGAGGAGCCTCGAGGAAAGTTCACCGGATAATTACGACTATTACGATTATCCTGGAAAATACGACGATTATCCGGTGAGTCGATGTAAATATTCAGTAATGATTTTTGTTTTTTATTAAGGGAGAATAACACTGTGATGGTCAAACAAATAAGCTTGTTTTCGTGAATTTATTAAATTAACTACATTAAAGTAGATTCGAGTAAATTTTTATTAAATTTGAAACAATTGTTGAAGTATAACAAAATTTTCTGTAAATCACGTTTTCCGAACGATAAACTCGAGCAATAATAGTCGGATATGTACAATTTTTTTGTAATTGTAGTAGTTATCGTTGACCGTAATAAAACCATGTATGTGGAATAATAAATTTTTGATTGAGTTCAACAAAAAACCATTAAGTTAATTTTTTTTAAATTAATGAAAAAAAAAAGTATTTTTTCTGACCGTCGCAGTGTTGTCCTGTCTTAAGGGTTGAAAAATGTTTATTTTCGATTATTTATGTTTAAATCGTAATATACACGAAAAAAGACTTTTGAACGAATGCGTAGATCGCAAAAAAAACGTTTTTTTTCTTTATTCGCGAATTTATTATCAAATGAAATGATATTGCATCGCACAAAAGCTCGACTTTACGTGCTATTTTCAATGGTAATGAAGTTTCGCGCTATGTCGAGTGGTAATGAGAAACTACCGCTTTGTCCCACGTGATTCTGAGCAACAAACAAGAGTTACGGGGAGAACACAGCGTCGACATTTATTATGTGCACTGTTACGTTAAATTTAAATCCCTCATATTGCATTTATGACAACAACGACGCGCTATGATTCAACCCATGCTGAGATCGTGACTGTACGAGGTGGTAACCCGAGCGGAAACCACGTTTCTCATATCCATTGTTTCCTGGCAAAGTGCATTCCCCATTAAGGCTCAATTTCATCACGGTAAATCTATTATTAATAAAATTATCGTTTTTACATAAATTTAGACCGGTAATAAGCGAGTTAATAATAAGAAAATTAACTTAGACGTTAGAAAGATCGAAAAACGAATTAAAGTTTAAACCGATAATCGAGAACGAATATCTTTATCGAAATCGATCGTTCGACAATTAAAAGTTAAAACGGTGCGCCGAGCATTCGATCGAGCATACTCAAAGCGGAGAAATCGGGACAGCGTGACATTGACACACATCTATCGAGTTTGGCGATTACGCGAATAGATTCGCAATTAGGAAGTTTTGTTCACCGATAGAAAATTTAATCAGACGAGTTTCGCGCGGATATTTAACAGCGAGCGAGAACGGCGATTTGCCTCGCGATACAATTTTAAATCGACTGGACGATGATAAATTAATCGTCGGCCTTCTTTTCTTCGTTCGATCGATGAAAAATGGAGAACGAGCGCCGGTGAGGAAATCGGATTTATCGTCGCACGATCTTCAAACGATATTTACGAGGAATATCGCGGTTGAACATAAATCGTACCGACGTCTTGGCGATAATTGACGCAATTTTGACGTCAACGAAGAGAAACGATAGTGTTCACCGAAGGGAGAAGAAAAAATTCTGGATAACTGAAAATTTTGTTACCTTGATAATTTCTGAAATTTTTCGTGACTTTAATTTATTATTTACATTTATTATTTTATTTTGTTATTTATTTATATTTATATTATATAAAGTCGTTGTTTTAATGTAATACGATCCAAGAGAATAATTGACGTCACGAGACTACTTTAGCTCGTATATTTATATGAAAAGAGAAACGACGTTCAAAGGGGTTGACGCGCGGCGGGTCGAAACCACCCTTGGTCTAAAAGTGTACAATAGCTATAATATACCAAATTCACAGGGTAAAACTGACCCGCTCACTATAATTTACCGGCGGACTAATAGAGACGGCGCTCCCCATTTCCGTTTTCGACATTTCCGGAAGTTTCTACGAAAACTGCACGATATTTCCTCGCTATTTGAAACATCCGTCGATACGAGAGATAAATCAGCACCGTGGGACTTAACTCGATGAGACACAGTGACGACATCGGTCGTCTCTAATCCACGAGCCATTTCCGGGTCTAGAAAAAAGAAGGATTTTGCAAATTTTCGATCAAACTCTTGATAACATAATTAAATTTTACATAAACATTTATCTACAAAAAATGTATATATATATATAATTTATAGGATAAAAATCTAATTTATTTCCATAAAAATAAAATTTTTATAATGTCATCACGCGCATGCGCAGCCCTACTTCGAGTTCTCTTCTCGCGAATGAGACAAGAGTCGATGATTGGCTTTTCAAAAGAATCGTCAACTTGGCCAATACGACGAAAGTTTACCGTCGAAGATCAGCGTATTCAGGGATAATGGCGGTTCCATTGTGTGCACAACGGCCAACTAGAAAGCGAAGTGTCGACGCGAGACGCGGACGAACGAAGTTCTTGTATATTTTCTCACATTGATGCGAGTCGGCTCGCGATTATACGTGTTTCGAAGCATTGAAAAACGTATTTCGCGAAATAACGCGAAGCATTCAGGCTCTTTTTATCGGCTGAATATGTGGGAGGACGGAGATAGAAACGGAAACGAAATAAGACCGAAAGTGATCAAGTTAGCCCTCGGCACGAGAAAACTTCCGATTTACTCAGAAATTCCGCATCGCGATGGTCTCGTTCTGACGCTAGAAGCAAAAACCATTTCCTCTATCATAGAATTTAAAAAATCTAATAAAATCTTCTCTAATGCAAGCTAGTTCCACGATAAAAATAAATTTAATCAAATTTCATTTCGAGTCGATAGGAATTGATAAATTTCGAAAGAAAAAACAATTAATAAAAAAATACCGGGAAAAAATTGCATTTTCTCAAACGCAATGCAAACTTCGTTTACGTCAGAAACGCCATTCCAGCCTGTCATCGTGGCCTTTTACAACGTTGTAATATTATCGCGAGATAGAAAAATACGCGTGACGCAGGTCGAGATCGTGTCGACGTAAACGATACGGGGTGGAACAATATTTTGACATGATTCTCAAGCTCGGACGTTTTCTCTCTCTCTTTACTTCCTCTTTCGCTTCTACGTTCAAATTACTTGCCACTTTTATCGTGGTATATATTATTCAATGAATATCGACTCGGCAGTTGGGCGTCGTAGAACACGTGGGAAATTACTCCCATGAACTATCGCGCCCCCTCGTGGGGATTGAAGTAAATGAAAAAAAGCGTAGCGAGGCGCGCACGGCGAATCATTAGCGTTTCCCAAGGAAAAAGAAAAATCGTTCGGTCTTTCCGTCTGGTTAACTGGATATCTATGTAGTTCGTATATCATGGAACGCACCCCTCCCGGTCCGCCCCTCCCGTAGAATGCAACGAGACGCTTGGAATTTTTCATGAAACATAAATAAAAGCAAGAAAAATCAAAGGAAAGAAAAAGAAACGGGTGGAAGAATATTGGATGTACATAATGATACCCCGTTGCGTACGCGAGATAATATTGCAGGGGTATCGGTTGACTGCGCTAACGCGAATAACGCGAAACGCATATTTTTGTTTGTTTGTTTTTTTTTCTTTTTCCAGAAAGTTCGAGACATTCTCATGTTTCTTCGGCATATCTCGTCACGTACGGGCCCGATTGTCTCGCCGAAAAAAATGTTAGTGAACGAGAGAACCGAGAAAAGCGTGAAGTTCCGACACTACGGGGAAAGGAAATACGAAATTTGGGTTAACGAAGAGGATGAATGAGGCGGGAGGGTAGTAATACCTACGCGAGGAAATCGATTGATGCATTAAGATTGATCGTCGATGGTAAAAAAAATGAGGAGACTTGGAAGAGAACCGGAGATAATGAAAAGTAGACAACGCGAGGGGGTGGTGGCCTAAGTAACATTTATGTTTGGGAGAAAAATTTCGACGAGAAAACAAAAAAAGATGTTAATATTTTTCGGAACATCTTAAGATCTAAAGGAAAACAATGGTAAAAAGTTGATTATTTGTATCGATTACTATTATTTATTGATTTGTTCGAAATTTATTTTTTATAATTTTTTTTTCGAGATTTGGACCAAGATTAACGCGCACTTGTCATTATTATTGTACTATTGATATTACACGCTGGATATCCATTGATCCAAGATACAATTCGCAAAAAGATAAGGGTGCGAACGTGAAAATAGACGCTCGACGATTGAAGTAGTGGACGATAAAGTCGTCGATACTCGATGCTGATTCTGTTTGTCTCTCTCTGTTCTCACCGTCCCCGTTTTTCTCGACGTCATCGACATATCGAGTGATGCGAATAGATCGTCTACGGATAGAAACGAAACAAACGTATGCACGGAGATATACGAGGAATGCCAAAAATAAGTGTGAAAATAGTGAATTTATCGTGCGATAAGTAGTACGAACTTATTTTAGTCAGCCATTTCTATGATTTTTTTTAAAATTAATTCGAGCTCCGTATTTATCGTACTCGAAAGTCACATACGATAAAACTAGAGTCTAGAATTATTAGAATGGATCGTTTTGACGACTTTTGTACGAGAGAAACAGGAAAATCTATGCAGGAAGATAAATGAAATAGGAAATTGAATCTCGCCATCTATAGGTGAGTATCGGCCTTTCTGCATTCTCTCACCTTTCGGATCTCGGTCGATGATGTTTCATTTACGCTACGAGCGCTATCGCGCG